>JAJIZL010025390.1:0-37902 GCA_023969395.1 Amblyomma maculatum
TTACGAAAAGAATTGCTACGCATTATGACGAATACTGTTTAGGACCCCTGCTTTCTGTCAGGATTAAAATTTGACAAATTTGAAATAAAGGAAAATGTGTTTGATCGTCTTTCATACACCGTCCGGTCATTTCCTGCGACACACATTCAAGGCCTGTAGTTCAGCTCTATGTGAATTACATTGCGCAATCGCATTGTTCGAAGCAATTGTTTTATTTTATGTGCTTCACAGGCGGTGATTTCTAGTTCGTGCATATGGTCGCTGTCAAGTGCGCGCGCCCTGGTCGTGGGCAGAAAGAACGAACGAATAGAAAGACTGCGACGCATGTGTGTTGGCGTTTGTGTGTATGTGCGTGCGTGTGTGCAAGAGAAGCGGCCGTGGATGACGCCTCCCTGTGAAAGACCCGAACTTGGGAGGGAGTCTGCGGGCTGGCGCCGAACGGCCGGCCGGCGATGTCGGCCGAAGAAAAGCGCCGCTCCCGAGAGGACACCCGATCCTCCCTCAACCACCCCCAGCCGTGCCAGCGAGTCGGTTTTCCAGGAATTCGGAGGAGAGCTTGAAACTGCTGCTACGATGACGCCGGACGAGGGGGAAGAGGAGAACCCGGAGAGGGGGAGAAGCTCCGAGGAGTCCGATCGACGCGGGAAAAAAAGAGACTCGTTTCGGGTGCCGTGACGAGAGGCCGCACCCTGACTGAAGTGAAGTTGTGCTGCAATGTGTATATAGTGTGAATAAATTAGGTACTCTGCAATTAGATTGATTGGTCCATGTAATCGGGAGAGGAGTGAAATTTGAAGAAAAGAAGGAGAAGAAAGAACCTGATATTTAACTGTCGCTTTCCGTTGGTGCATAGACTTGGATAACTGTTATGTTGAAAGGGTGACCTCGGATGCGAAGTGAAATCATTCGGTCGTTTTGGGGTTGTACCCTAGCACTGCTTTGCCCATTCTTCTGTTTACTATGAGAGCGACCACATCTCTTAGTTCAGCATTATGTGGCCGCATGTGAGCTGTGCCAGCGTCGGAAAAAAACCATCCGTATTGCCATCAGGACACCTGCAGCCATTCTCCATCCTGACTGACCCGTTTTTCAGTGTTGGTGTCGATTTGCTTGGACCCTTCCCGGTCTCTGCGTCGGGCAACAAATGGATCGCCGTAGCGACCGACTATGCTACGCGTTACGCAATTACGCCCACGATCCCGACTAGCTACGCAACAGACGTCGCTGATTTGCTCCTCCACGAATGTGATACTATACACGGTGCCCCTCGTGAACTACTCCCAGATCGTGGTCGCTGCTTCCTCTCCAGAGTGGTTGACGATGTACAGCCTTTGTCAAAAGTTTAGAGCCCAAATGGGTTGCTTTTAAGCTGTATATTATGGCTTCTTTAACGATCTTGGAAGCCCTAGCCATTGGAAAGGGTAGGACGAAAAATCTTCTTGCCTTCAGCTAGTTCGGAAACCTGGGAATGCATTAGGAGACACATGGTATATCTCAGAAGCAGATCCCCTGGACTCTAAACTTTTGACAAATACTGTACGTCGTGTGTGCACCGTCCGCCACAAATTTACCACCACCTATCATACTCACATCAATGGCCTCACAGAAGGCCTCAACCGTACGCTCAAAGATGTGTTATCAATATGTCTCCGACGGCCATCCAGATTGGGACATTAATCTACCCTTGTAACGTTCGCCTGTAACTCTTCTCGTCATGATAGCGCTGGCTACTCTGCCTTTTATCTGCTTTTTGGCCGACACCCATTACTCCCCTTTGATACATTGCTACCCACTACTGACGCCGCCACTAGTACTTACGCTCGTGATGCCATCTCCCGCGCTAATGATGCTCGCCACATTGCTCGCGACGGGCTCTTTGCCTATGGGACCAAAGGTGCGTATACTGGCTGCAGTTTTCTTTTTATATTAAATTTTGTCTTCTCCGTCCTACATAAATCAATGCAATACGTACGATAAATACGCCCTAAATACCATATTCATTCCTTGTAGCTGATAGTGAGCCTTGACTTGATAAATCACTTTGTTATTATGTTAAGAATCGATGGTCTTTAAAACCCTATATTGTATGTACGTTTAAGCGCTGGGTAAAATGTAGTGCACAAAAAACGGCATCGGACGTCAAGATTAAGAAAAAAGGGGGTATAGCATACAGGCATAAACCTTCGCGCAATCGTAGCAACTTGCCCAAACGTTATTGCGCACAGGTACGTTTTCTGCTCCAAAAAACCTCAAGAAATTGTGAGGCCCGCTAAGCAGAATAATTTGGCATTTTATTGCTAACAGTTTCCTTTATACTGCATCGTCTTAGGTTAATGTGTTCTGCATTACAGCTGACTGCTCTCTTATCATACCAATAATGATTCTCAATATTTCCCTGTTGTGTATGCGTTTCTTTTCACTCAAGATCTCTGTATTTGCTGTCCAGAATGAATATATCTTAACATTAATGAATCTCGTCGGGGTTAATTAAAGGACAAGAGGCAGCACCATGATGTGACTACAGGCTTCTTGAGTCGCGGCTCGTTGTTACGCAAGTACATGTAGGAACGCAATTTCCCTGGCACTTTGTAAGCAAAGCATAACCGCGAGCTTTGAGTTCCGGTGGTTGGTATAGTGCATCAGTCTCTCAATATCAGTAGTTCAGGTTGTTTACATATCCCGTCAGTGGCCCAACATTTCGCGCAGAATAATAACTGAAGTTGCCATATCTGTATCAGTAGCGCTGTCAAGGTTTGGTGCAGTGGTTAGATCGGTCGACTTCTGTGACCAAGGTTGCGGGTCGATTCCAGCCTCGGCGGCTTCTTTACAGTGAAGCCGAAAAGCAAGGCGCGTGTGTGCAGTGCGATGTCAGTGGACGGTAAAAGTCCCAGGAGGTCGAAATGTCCGGAGCCTTCTTCTACGGCGTCTCACAGCCTGAGTCGATTTGGGGCCCCACAAGCCAAACCAATCAAGGGGAGGAGCAGTCGTCAGCCACGCGTTACTCTCTATCTCGGTAATCACTAGTGAGAATGCATCTACGTGCGCGACTCGGCGGTCTTCACATTCGGCTATAGATTCCTACATTTTGCGTACGAACCCGGCCAGGCAAGCCATGTACTGTTTTAGAGCTACAGTTCGCAGCTAAACCAGACGCCCATGTACTTTAAATTATCAGCGCACGTTAATATATTGCCGATGGTTTATGTTCATGCGGGATCACTGCAGAATATCTGCCGCAGAGCCCATATGTCGGTTAGGAACGTTTACACATTGCGTGCTGAAGTGAAGGGCGACATACACCCTCACATTTGTAAAGTATATTTAGGGAGTTTTCTTACTTTCTGTGATTGCCGGCGACAAGTCTGGTGTCTTTGTACCTCCAGCTTTGTATCCGCCACCTCCTTTTGTGCCTGAAAAATATAGTAATTCACCCTGTTATATAAAGCAAAAATAACCTCTTAGCAAGCGTTGTTTCCTCATAATCAGCAATAATAAAGATAATTGTAGTTTGACACTACTGCCGACATTTATCACTATCATTCACAACGTAATAGAGAGCAGGATAAGTAAAAAACTTGCCATTATCGCCTGTGTTTCTATCTTCTATGCTACTAATGTTTTTAGCAAACTTTACTCGTGAGCTTTGCTTCGATGTGGCAAAATTTGATGGTAGTTCCTTTTGACCGGGTATTCGAACGGCAACATCATGCTTCTTTTTGTAAGAAAGATCTTGCACGATTGCAACAGTCGAAGAGCCCCGCATTGTACAAAAGCATCTGCAGTGTCCGCAGTAAAATCTTACTGACTTGGCGAAAAAAAGTCATTCTGGCTACCATAATCACTAAGTAGAATTAAAAGTGGATATAAGATATATTCGATAGTGCTGACGACCTTCAAAAAAAAATGTGCGATTTCTACCAAATTAGTTACTGGTGGAAACAACTTTTCACTAACAGACAGGATAATTACCAATTTCCTAATAAAATGCAATTTCATCAGATTAGAAATAGAGCCAACTGACAGTAGTAAACGCTACGCCTCTCGATGTCTCTTCATCGCAATGGCGTCGTACGTCCGGGGATCTTCCGGCAGGACCGAACTCAGCAGATAGCGATAAGACATGACTAGTAGTTCCCAAACTGCAGCGGTGGCCTAGAGGTAGAAGATTCGCATCGCACGAACGAGGATCGTTGTTCAAATCCCGGTGGCGCGCAATTCCCCATTGAATAATAAAATCTGCGTGGTGATGGAATTGCATAAACAGGTTTGGGATGTGACCTTTCTGGTGAGCACCTCCGGAAACACACTTCCTCACCAAATCATAGTTTGGCCATCCTGGTGCAGTAATTGGCAACAACCTCCTCTGAATACTCTAACCACCCCCCGGCCCTCAATACCCCACGGCTGCGATGCAACTGACCACGGCGGCGGTCAGACCTGCAACACCCGAACAAGGCGCTGAGAATCTGGCTCCGGACAGGCTCTCATTTGAAACTGACCCTGGCAAAGTTTAACGCTAGAACCCTAGGTAGTGAGGCTGGCTGAGCAGTACTGCGAGGCGAATTAGAGCGCATAAAATGGGATATGTAAGGGCCTAGTGAGGTTAGAAGGCCAAATGAGGCATATACTATACGAAGCTTGCACGAATGCTGAAAGCGCCATTTTCCTGTACAATGCAGCCGTCGACTGTGGAGAGAGCCGTGCAAAGACTGCCAAAGCGATGGTTTACTATACGGTAAGGGCTGTAACAACAGAACGCAAACTAAAGGGCAAAACTGAAGCCCGGACAAGACGACGCCGGGTTTTTCAAAATGCCAAAAGTGCGCTTGTAAGAAGGCGGCAGACTAAGGATCTCTCGGATTGTCGCCGGCGAGAATGGCTTGCAAGCATCAGCATACGTGGAATTCACAGCAGTGCGGACAAATAGCAAGTGTGCACATCACTTTCTGTCAGGAACGTAAATGATTATCGAGGTACGGCAGTTCGTACGTAGCACTGGTCCATTTGTTTACCTATTCGCAACCGCGTGTCTTGCGGTTTAAGTCGAGAGCGCCTCTTCGGTTGCTTAGTTTCTATGCCTGCACCCAGGTAAAACGATGTGCCCAACTAGGAGCAGCCATCAATAGATTTAGACGGTCGACCAGCGAAACGAACACTTGAAGCTAGAATGGGGAGCTCCTGCAGCAATTCATGCACAAAAAGAAAACAACCAAAGAAACACAAAAAGAAAACAACAATGAAATTCACTTCATACTGTATTTTAACCGCAACATTATGCAGCAAGTAGAAGCAATCGGAAAGGTGCGACGCAATGACCACAAGATGATAACGTCTCGAATTCGTCTAGATCTGAAAAAGGGATGAAAGAGATTAGTGAGAATGAAATTCATGAACGAAATAGCACTGGGGGGGAAGGCAGAAGACTTCATCACCTCGAAACAGAATATATATTCAGCTTTAAATGAGGATGATGACCTTAGCACAGAAGCAATGAATAATTTTAGAGAGGGTAGTAGTAAACTGCATAATAAGACAAATAGTTTGATTAAGAAACACCAAAGTCTGAAAGCTTCAAACCCAACTGGCCGGAGAAAATTGGCATGGGCCAAAATAATATGTATGCACTACGTGACAAGGCGGGCAATGTCATCACGAATATGGACAGGTTAGTCAAAGTAGCCGAGGAGTTCTATACAGATGTCTGTAGTAGCCGAAGCAATCCGGGCAATAACGAGATAGGCAATAGTGAAAAGCAGTCTCACGTTCGGCTAGTGACGAAGGACAAGATTAAGAGAGCTTAAGAAACTAAGGAAAGGGGTAAAGCAGCACGGTATACGGTCAGGTACTACTGATATGTTGAAGGACAGCGTGATATTGTGACAGAAAAATTGTTTGCCCTATATAGTCAAGCCCTGATGTCATCGATGGTATCGAAGTCATGGAATAACGCTTACATTGTCTTAAAGAAAAACCGAAGGTATAAAGTAAGTCGTGCCGGTTCACATGATATTGGTCATAGCTCCCAGAGTGATGCAGCAGCAACCCCTGAATTGATGAAAAGTGCCGGGCGTCCGCGAAGGAAATGTGCTCATGCTTCTACTTGACAAGCTGCCAGTTCAGCTCGGTCGTCTTTCAACGCCCTTAGTACTCATCATCAAACTAAAAAGATACCGTCATGTATAGAGAATACCGTTAGAAATTCCCTTGGTAGCCAGGCGAAACGTCGACGTGAACATAGCCAATTACGTGTCATATCTTTGAACGCCAGGAGCATTGTGAATAAATTAGATAGGCTTGAGGTACTGCTCTTTTCATATGATCCCCATCTACTGGTTATAACCGAGACGTGGTTGCACAGTGGTATTTTTGACGCAGAAATTGTGCCTCCGGGCTACGTCATATACAGACGTGATCGCGGTTCACGTGGTGGAGGGGTTGCTGTGATTGCCAAGCGTGAAGTGAACGTAACGCTCCTTGATCAAATTGATCAGCATGAAAGCTTGTTTTTGCGCCTGATAACACATGGCTTCACCTTTTACCTTTGTGCTGTGTATCGCCCACCTGATGCTACGGATGATTTTATGTCTAGTCTTTTCGATCGTTTGATGCATTACCAGAGTCGGAATTTAATGCTTACCGGTGATTTCAACCTCCCTGCCATCGACTGGGACAAACCGTCGTATGGCATATGTGCCTCATGTGATGTTATTTTAGATATTATGTTCTTATTAAACCTTAAGCAAGCTGTTCGTGAATACACCAGAGAGTCATCTGTTCTTGACCTATTCTTTGTTAGCGAAACCTTTTTTGATGGAGTGCTTGATGTTGAACCGGGAATCTCTGATCATCGTCTATTACAGTTTTCTTGTACTTCGCCTACTGCTTCCGGGATGCGTCCAGTTAAATTGATAAAGGACTACGCTCGTGCTGATGATAATGCAGTTATCGACGCCTTACAATCACTGTTGAACAGCTGTGGCGGGAATGACGTTCATAGCTTATGGCTGCATTTCAAGAATGCAGTGCAGTACTGTACTGAACATTTCGTTCCGCTTAGAAAGGTTCGCACTCACCGTCACAATCCTTGGGTAACTCGTGAAATTGTTCAAATCAAGCGCAAAGTGAAGCGATGTAGGAAGAAAAAAACAGCTTCCTTACAGCACTTCCAAGTTTTGAAACAGAAACTTGCCTCAAAATTAAAACTAGCGAGGTCTCATTATTTCAATACGACGCTCCCAGAATTCATCAGAAGTGACCCCCAGAAATTTTGGAATTTTCTAGATCGAAAGGTTGAGCAGTTGAGTAAGGTTCGCATTGATAATGACATTGTCACCGACTGCACGAAAATAGCACAAGGCTTTAACCAGTACTTTCAAAGCGTGTTTCTGACGGTGACGGCAACCACAGCTAGAGTTCGAATTGAAGACCAAGGTAACATACCAAATATTTCTGTAAATGGTGTTCTGTCTATGCTGCGTAAACTCGGCGATAAAAAATCTGCGGGCCCTGATGGGCTCTCAAATGTGTTTCTTAAACGTTTTGCGGCGCAATTATCCGAGTTTTTAGCAAAAATCTTTCAAGTTTCTTTACTTTCTGGTGAAGTGCCGGAAGACTGGAGAATGGCCCGTGTTGTTCCAATTCATAAGAAAGGCGATAAGCTAACCATTTCTAATTACCGTCCAATTTCTATCACTTCTTCTTGTTGCAAGTTATTAGAACACATAGTCTCTGGTTATCTTAACTCCTTTCTAGCTGAAAATAACATTTTATCCTCCTTGCAACACGGCTTCAGAAAGGGTATGTCCACTGTCACGCAGTTGGTAACTACAGTTAATGAATTTCAAGTAGTTCTCAATAAATCTGGGCAGATTGATGTCCTCATTTTAGACTTCTGCAAGGCCTTTGACACAGTTTTCCATAGTAAACTTATTTATAAATTAGTAAGTATCGGCGTCCCTAACTACCTTGTTAATTGGATTAATGCTTATCTTACAAACAGGAAACAATACGTAGAGGTTAATGGTTTCAAATCAAACGAGCTTCCAGTCACATCAGGTGTACCCCAAGGGAGCGTGTTAGGGCCGCTGCTTTTCATAATTTATATTAATGATCTGTCTGTTTCTCTTCCTGATAATGTCTCTTTAAGGCTTTTTGCAGATGACTGCATACTTTTTAAGACCATAAATGAGCCCAACGATCACTACACCTTGCAAAATTCGCTATTAGCTGTTCACCAATGGTGTCTTAAATGGGACATGAAATTAAACCTCGACAAAACAGTCCTATTGCGAATATCACGTAAAAAACATATCAGTCATTTCTCTTACAGCCTGCTTAATCATTTAATTGAGGAGACTACACATTATAAATATTTAGGGGTAACCTTAACTCATGATTTAACTTGGTCTTCTCATATTTCCGACATTTGTTCCTCCGCATTTTCCAAGCTGTGCTACTTGAGGCGGAAACTTAATGATGCTCCAAGTAAACTCAAACTTCTTGCATACACATCATTTATTAGGTCTAAATTAGAGTATGCTTCAGTTTTATGGGATCCTTATTTAAAAAAAGACATGCATAAAATAGAGATGGTGCAAAGGAAAGCGGTTAGGTTCATTTACAGTAAATACAAGAGGTCAGACTCACCTTCTACACTAATGAAAGCTAACCATATTCCACTACTTGAATTACGCAGAAAAATGTCCCGTTTATTGTTTATGCACAACCTCTTAACACACAAATTAAACATACCTCGCCCTGAAATTCTTAAACAATTGTCGCGCAGGACACATCATTCAAGAAGTAACCTGCTCGAACCCATTTTTGCTAGGACTGACTCTTTCAAGCACAGCTTTTTTCCACGGACCATTTCCGACTGGAACTGTCTTCCTGAGGCCATTCTCCAGTCTTCCAATTTCAATAAAGCTCTAGAGTTACATTTTTTTGAATGATACAGTGTTGTATTTTGACTTGTTCATTTACTCTAATCCCGTGTTTTGATTTTTATTTTTATTTGTTGTTTTAATGCCTTGTATATCCACTCCTGCCTGGGCCAAAATATTGGCCTGCAGTATTTTGAAATAATAAATAAATAAATTCGAGAAGAAAAGAGACGCTAAGTACTTAACAAATTACAGGACAATAAGCTTACGATCTGTTACATATAAAGTGCTAAATAAGATAATTGCTAAACAAATCAGAAAATTCTTAGCCTTCAATCGAGCAAAATATAAAAACTTTTTCCGAAAAGGTACTATCTATTATATCCCTACCATCAACCAGATGATAGAAATATGCTTGCAATATAACCAGCCTTTATACATAGTGTCAGGCGATGGTGACAGTGCGGTTGGCAATGAATGAGGAGACTTGATCTTCACAGGAATCAACTCCGTCGGGCTGACTTTCACCGAAAAAGAACTACGCAATCGGCGGGGGCGATAGCAACAATCGTGCTCAGCGGTCGGTGGTATACGAATGCCGGCTTCAAACGTAAGGACTGGATTTAAAGGGGGAAGAAAGATCGAGATAAGACCGCGAACGGTGACTGGCCTACCCTGGTATATTGTAGCAACACACGCCCGTGGCTGCAATCTTTCCAGATACATCTCCGAGAATTTTCTGCAAAAATGGAAATGATAAAGTCGGGTCTGGCTACAAAGAGCATGAACAAACAATGAATACATAATCGATCCCTACACTACAATCACGGTGGCAAAGCCGCATGCCGGTGGATGTCGGAAAAAAAAATAAAGATTTAAAATTTTCGCAGCATTAACCCTCTTACAAAGTATCACCTCAATGCTTTCAGAACACAGAACGCAAAATACGACAATTTTATTCATTTATTTATTTTCACCCTCAAGGCCGGGGACATTGAAGATGGCAGTAGCTACATACAAAGAGCTTGTCTACAGGAAGGTTATATTGCTACTCATGCAATTCTAGCTAAAGCAGTACAAAAGATTTGATGATCTTTGATGGAGAGAAGGTGAGGCCCAGGAAGGCGGTCCCAGTCCTTTGCTGTTTGTGGAATGAGAGAGTATGCTGCACATTTTCTTTAAAAAAATAGTATACCAAACTTACTGTAATGATCTGTTCGTGATGAGGCATATGATGAAGGGGGCACAATATCGTTACGTAGCAAGGGGTTATGGTACATTATTTTGTAAAATAAACAAAGACGAGCGTACTTATATGGGGAAGCAAGCAACGTTAATTGCAATGTGTCTTTCATAGACTTTACGGTAGCAGTGCGGTTGTAGTTCTAAAGAATGAAGTGAGCCGAGTGATTTTGCACGAATTCGAAGGCCATGGTGAGGTTATTCGTGCTGGTATCCCAAATGGAAACAACGTATTCTAACTTACTGCGAACTAACGATTTATAAAAAGGTTTTAGTGAGACAAAGGCGCAGAAGTTACGACGAAGATAACCAAGAGCGGGATTATCATAGTTAATTATGGCATTGATATGAACAGATCATTTAGATAGAGGTATAATGCCACGTGTTCTAATGTCAAGTCGTCAAAGTAGTAAGAAATGGAATGGGTCGAAACGGGAGAAATACGTAACGCTTTACTTTAAGTGACGTTTAGTTTCATTGACTATGTGACACACCAGTACCAAATTTCATTATCTTTTTGCAAGATTTGAGTGCTATTAGGGTCGTTAATTTCTATGAAAATTACGCAGTCATCTGTAAATAAATAAATATTGGAAGCTACGCATAGAAGGAGACCATTTATATATATGAGGAACAAAAGAGGCCCTAAGACAGATCCCTGAGGTACCCTAAAATGAACGACTAATTTAGCGGATGAAGTATTTGCTAGTAAAAATTGTGTGCGATTGCAAAGGGAATATTCGCGTAATGGTAATATGCTTGGATGAATATTCAGCTGGCTAAATTTAAACAGGAGTATGTTATGACCAATTTTCTCGAAAGCGTTAGCAAATTCTAAAAAAGTCTAAAAAGGTGCAATCCGCGCAAGTGCTACGATAAGAACAGCCTGAAGGTTCTGTGTGAAATTAAGTATTTGTGTCTCGTATGACAATGAATTATGAAAGCCATGTTGAGCGTCCAGAAAATGTAGTCAAGAAAATGGACTACATTAGCATACAAGACAAGCTCAAAATGTTTGTACGGAAGGCTAGTTAGCGATATCGGGCGGTAACAGGGGAATTTCTTCTACCCACCTATGCAGCGGAACCACCTTGTCGACCATCTGTCAGGTGGAAGTACAAACTTCTCGAGCGATTGCTGAAATATTTTATAGAGAATGACAGAAGAACAAAGTTCTGTGCTCTTTAGGGAGTTAGCGCTAATCAAGTCAGGGCCAGGGCTTGTAGAAAATTTAATATTGTCTACTAATGTTTCAATACCTTCAAGCTTGATGGTTATTGCGTCAAGCACTAGACAACAGCAATGATACAATGTGGGCAACGTGATGAAAACAAAATGGAAGCGATAGATTTCATTTAGCACTCTAGGACAATCAGTATCCACAAAAGCAGAACCGTTTACATTGTGACTTGAGATCGTAGACTCGCCGTAAAAGAAGACGACCGTCTCAGCACGCCTGCCAAGCACGCGCAGTTCATTCTTCGTGGCCTCATGCTTGGGAAAGCTGTATAAAAGAATAATTACGAAAAGAATCCAGCGGTGGATGGAACGAGAGCAAATCTATCCACACAGCATGTTTGGATTCAGGTCTAAGCTATCTACGCAGGACGTTCTCCTACAACTCAAGGAGGACATCCTAACCAACATTCCAAAAACAGGGGAAAACGTGGTCATGGCCCTAGACATCAAAGGCGCCTTTGACAACGTCAGCCACCCGGCCATAATGGAGGGACTCCAAAATATAAACTGCGGGGAAAGAACTCACAACTATGTAAGAGCCTTTCTAGCAGGCAGAACAGCCACCATAGGGCTGGGGGAGGTGAGAAGTCAGCCTTTCAGCACCCCCTACAAGGGAATCCCACAGGGGTCGGTGATCTCGCCCGTGCTCTTTAACCTAGCCATGATTGGCTTGGCCAAAAGACTGGAAGAAATCGAAGACATACAGCATGCCATGTATGCGGACGACATCACGGTTTGGACCAACCAGGGCACGCTAGAAGAGAAGCAGGAAAGCCTACAGAGAGCCGCAACATGCGTAGAAGAATACGTAAGGGCAAGAGGCCTAGCGTGTTCAACAGACAAGTCGGAGCTACTCAGGGTGGCGAAGAAACCTACGAAGGCGAACCTGGAAATCAAGCTCGAAGGCCAAAACATACCGGAAAAAAACGTCATAAGGATATTAGGCATGTGGCTGCAGAGTAGCGGAAAGTGCAGCCACACGATCAGCCTACTGCAAAAAAAACAACCGAACAAGTCAGCAGAATGATTAAAAGAGTCTCCAATAGAAGGCATGGCATGAAGGAAGACGACACCCTTAAACTAGTCAGAAGCCTGGTAGTCAGCAGGGTGACATACTCCCTTCCCTACCACCCGGCAATCAAGAAAGAAAAAGAACAGGCCGAAGCTCTGATAAGGAAAGCCAACAAAACGGCCCTAAACCTACCAAGAAAAACCCCAAACAACAAGCTACTAGAACTTGGAGTTCACAACACCTTTGAGGAGCTGGCGACGGCCCAACTGGAAGCAGAGCTAGAAAGGCTAGAACTCACGGAAACAGGCAGAGGACTACTGAGAAGACTAGGCTACCGCGGAAAACACGCCAGACCCAAACGAAAACATTCCAGACGAAATCCGGCTAACCCTCACAATTCGCCCGATACCACGAAATATGGACCCCAACCTACACGCGACCAGAAGACAGGCAAGAGCAGAATACGTGGAGAACCACCTAGCTAAAAAGGCATATACAGTATATACAGACGCAGGGCTATACCCGAGAGACAGATACAGCACCAACACGAGGATAGCAGCAGCGGTGGTTGACTGCTCAGGCAACACGATCAGCTGCGCATCCGCGAGAGGAAGATCGGTAGTAGACGGAGAGGAGATCGCTGTGGCACTCGCAGCGGCCGAGGGCTATCGAAGAAACGAATCACAGGTTATAATAACAGACTCCAAGACAGCCTGCAGAAGGTTCCAACAAGGAAGGATCTGCAGGGAGGCCCTACGCATTCTCCTCGGCGCAGGAGCCTAGGGCTATAAAGCAACACAAGTAGTTTTCTGGGCACCGGCGCACACCAACATAGAGGGCAACATGAGGGCAGACAGCCCGGTTCGCGAAATCACGCACCGAGCCTTGCTGACAGAAGACCTCGTGGACCCCGTGATGGTGGACCCGACGTACGCAGATATTTTAAATCACTACAGAGGCAGCAGGTTAAAATACCCTCCGCCCCACAAGCGACTCACACAAAAAGAAGCGACCAGCTGGAGAAGACTGCAGACTGGCACCTTCCACAACTTATACATTCTAAACAAAATGTTTCCCACACAGTATAGAAATAGCTGCCCCTGGTGCGGAGACAGTCCGACCCTATACCACGTCACATGGGAATGTAAACACAACTACACTTTCCACAAACAAACTAACCCGAGTGCGGAGCAATGGGAGGGCCTGCTAACCAGCTGCGAGCTCACCGCCCAAAGGGCATTGGTGCAGCACGCATGCGAGGAAGCCAGGACCAGTGGAGCCCTGGAATGAGGGAACCACCCGTGCTAAGGCGTCTCCAACGGTGGCGAAGAAGCAGCTGCAGGAAGACTCTCCGAGACTAACCAAAAGACGTCAATAAAGTTTTTCACTCACTCACTCTTCGTGGCAGCAGCACTGAATGCCGGCGGTTTTCTGTCCCCTTCATGCCTTACTCAGCGGGTCCTGTCAAGTATATGTGTAGAGACCCGACAACGCGTGTGTCTGGTTCATCTCCACACATTTGGTGACGCCGGATATCGCGTCTTGGTTCTCTTCTCCTGCCCTGCGCTTGCATTATCCGCTTCGCTAAGCCTACCAGTGCGATTAGCTCGAGACCCCTCCAACCTTCCCATGTGAAAGCCATGGCCGCGGATTCCCTCACTCATGTACCGTCTCCGTCATCTTACACGGCGCCTCCTCATTAGTCCGCGGTCTCCAGTCTCAAGCTCCCTGACGTCTGGTCCTCGGACTCGGAAATTTGGTTCCTCACCATTGAGGCCTTGTTCCACCGGCACCAGGTGACCATGTTCGACCACGTCAGTAGCCCGCTCACGCCTCCTACTGCTGCGATTGTTCGTACGGGACGTCCTCCCATCTCCTTCTGCCGATCGCTTTTACGGCCATAGTAGGGCGACGCTCATCCAGCGAACTTCAGAAACAGAGCCGCGTCGTCTGCAGCAGCCCCTTACCTCAGAAGAGCTCGGAGATCGGAAAACTACCGAGCTGTTGCCTAGCATGACCGCCCTGGCTGGAGACTCCGCTACTTCACATGACAGCGCACCCCTGCGGGAACTCTTCCTGCAGCGCCTACCACCACAAGTACTCATTATCCTGAGCGTGTCTCCATCTCAGAAGCTGTTATCCTTCGATGCTCTGGCAAATAAGGTCATATGGGCGCCGCTTTTCCCTCCGTGGAAATAAAGAAACAAAACTATAACTTTCATCTGCTCTGCGGGGTCAGAAGGCAAAGATTCAATATCTAGGAGTGATTCCGAGCGTAAGGTAGGAGGCCCAGGGTTCATCTCGACATCACCAGCGCGCAATAGTAAAAGGGTCATAGTAAAGCACTCATAAAAAACAAATAGCTGTAACATGTCTCCACCCGCTCTCGGTACGGGTAGACGGTGAACACTGATCCCGAGTAGAAAACTTGTCTTGGGAGCCTTTCCTCTCCAAAGGTGATCAGGATAGATCTTGACTTGCCGATTCTCCTTGCGTTGAGTACGGCGATGTTCGGGTTCCGCTTGATAAAGCCTTGGCGGACTTCCTCCGGAGTTCCGATGTCGTAGGCGTTGTATACGACGCCCTTGATAGCATCGTCGGGTGCCGCAATGCGGGGTGCCATGTCGAGGGTCTTCTGGTCTATAACTATGGATTTGATGTTCACATAAGTGCTCGCTTGTTGACGATTGGGCGTGCTGATCGTGTACGTGTTGTTCCCGGAGTTGATCCTTGAAATATCTTCGTCCAGGACGTTTACATATGGTAGGTTTGCAGACGAGCACATGGCCTGCAGTAGGCGACGTGGCACATATTTAAATGAATGACAAGTGGCACATAATTAAATGAAGGAATTTAAATGACTATAGTCATTTAAATTCCAGCCTCTTGGCCTGAAGATTATTTTATAGTCGCTCTCCAGGAGCTTCGGCATCGGTGCCCTCTTGCGAATGTTGGGATCGTGCCTGCTTTTCTGAATGAAAGATTTCTTCTCGCCGGCGTTCACGGAGCTCGACGCGGGTTTGGCGTCTTTCTTTCGCATGCGGTCGTGCATGCTGTGAACGGTCTCCCACTCACCGTTCTCGAATTCTGTGGGGTCAATATCATATCCGTGCACAACACTTTTCATAGTGGTAGTCTGAGGGCCGCCACAGGGGCCGGTGTCCGTCGACGTGGGGTAGAGTATGCGACGCTAGGTCTGAGAGTTAGGCCTAGCTAGCTCTTCCATCTTGACGGTGAAACTCCGATCTTTGTGGTGGTTTTCGGCCTGTAGACGCAGATGAACGCTGGAAAACAGCTTTTTAGCTGAGCGTATGCAAAGCACGTCTTCCTCGCTAGGCTTGGCTTGTCTCTTTCCTCCCAACCATAAAAGAAGACAGTCTCAGCACGCGTGCCAAGCACGCACTGTTCGTTCTTCATGGCAGCAGGACTGAATGCCGGCAGATCGCTGTGACGTTCATGCCTGGTTCAGCGTGTGCTGTCAAATATATTTGTTGGTTGGTTGGTTTGTCGGGTTTAACGTCCCAAAGCGACTCAGGCTATGAGAGACGCCGTAGTGGAGGACTCCGCAGATTTCGACCATCGGGGGTTCGTTAACGTGCACTGACATCGCACAGTCTTTTGGAGACCCGACAATGAGTGTGTCTGTGGTTCCTTTCCACAACATCAAAAAGTTTGATTGAGCGAACTCTGTCGAGGGTAATGACACGAATCTCTTGCATCATTTGTGAGCATATTAGGCAACATGTACTGTACGAAATGAACCTTGGCATTTTTCATTGCCGATACATACCCGTTATTGGCTGCATGAAATGCCACCTATTTTATAAGTTAGATTTGTTGCAGTGTGGTACAAATGTTTCAATTGAAAGCATTTTTATATGTGCATTATACCACAATGCTTTTGCATGCGTTGTTATGGTGCGTAGAGGGATATATTTTTCAGTAGGTTGTTTAACTTCAGCAATGAAAATTCTCCAATTCGTTTCCATGTTTTAGCGATCAAATCCTGTTAGAAATAAGTTGAGACAAGAAGAAAGTTATTCCTTGACGGCCTGAACTGAAAGTCAGCTTTACTATTATCGCGTATTTGCTGGACCTTTTTATCGTTATTGACAGCTAGACTGCTGATGTTCAAAGATACTAGCAAATGGCCGCTTAGACTGGGCAGGCAGGCCAATTAAAAAACCTTGGCTCTTTACCGCGCGAAATAAAGCTTTAGGCGCACAATATGGATAACTTCTGGATGCTTCCGGTGCCGTTGGAATGCGGTCGTGCCGTCGGGGATGATTTAAACACTAAGCTCTCAGATGCGCCGAAAGACCTTGAATGGGCTTAAGTGCTGCCCCAAGAGCTTTTCACTCTGTCCCCAAAGGCTTATCGGCGTCCAAACCCAAACTTAATCTTCTCGTTTGTACTATTCATCGCGTCATTGTCGGGCGTCGGTGCGTTGCAGGTCTTTAATGCGCAGCCGGGCGAGTGGTCGCGCTGCCTCGGCACGCTCCAGGTAGGCGGTGACGTTGAGGTTGTCATCTGTCACGTGCGGCAGCATCGCGTCGGGCGATGTCTTGGGTTACCGACCACAGACAAGCTGGAAGGGCTTGCTCTCGTTGTCTCCTGGACAGCCGTGTTTACGCGAAGATGACGTAGGGCAGGACGGTGTCCCAGGTCTTGCGCTCGCAGTCGACGTGTATGCCGATCATGTCCGCGATTCTTTTGTTGATATTGCTCCATAAGTTCTTTGGTCTGGGGATGGTACGCTATTGTACATCGCTGGCTTGTATAATAAATATTAGCAGTAGTGCACACTATATTATTTATGCAGATGATACCAGCCTTTTCTTCCAGTCGAACAACATCTATGATCTCAAACACTATGCAAATATAGCACTAATGAAACTGCTTCAGTGGAGTGGAACAAACCGTTTGGAAATCAATGCTAGTAAAACAAAAGCTCTGTTATTTGCACCTGTGCAAAAACATATTAGTCGGGATTTCGACGTGCAACTTAGCTCAGAGAAAATAAATCTAGTAAGTGACGCTAAAAGTTAGGGGTAATCTTTAACCAGCACTTAAGTTGGAATACGCATGTGGACCATGTGGCCGGAAAGCTAGCAAAAGTTATGGTTTGCTTTGTCGGTTCAGGCAGATGCTTCCTTTAAAAATTAAACTCTGCTTTACAATTCACTATTTCTTTCTCGCATGAATTATTGTAGCTTTATGTGGACTGACACAACCCAAGGTAATATAAATAATTGTGCCTACTGCAGAAAAAAGCATTCGACACGTAGCAAATGTCCCCTATGACGCCCATACTAATGAACTATTCTTCTCTTTTAATGTGCTTCCTCTCCAGCACGTCCACAAATTCAACCTCATTCTTAAATACAAAGAAGCTATCAGACATAACAAAACACTTTTATAAACGTATGCAATCTTAGAAGAACACTAGAAACATTTTACCTGATTAGAAGGGAATTGTGGGTAATTTTGTTTTCACGTACAAATCATGGCCTACACAGACTACAATACCACATGCCGAAATACTTTAATCTATTCGAGGAAAGCGGTATCGATATACATAAAATCTCAAAGAAAAAATGGAAAGAACACCTGATATTAGAAAGCACGTAAACCTGCCATTTGTTTACTTTTTTTTTGCATTTTTAGTTTTTGTTTTTTACTTTTTTACAGTGAATACCAAACAATCATTTCGTGCAAAGTGTGCATTTCAATGTCCTGTATTTTTCTTTTTTTTATTTCTGCTGTTAAGCTGATTTTCCGAGCAAGTGCGTATTTACGCGATGTTGTGTTTGAGTGTGTGTGATCTGAAAGCATTGTGAATTCTGTTTTGTGCATAAGCGCCTGTTTGTTTTTGTCTTCCACCCATGCCAAGACAGGGGCAGGAACCCGTCAAGCTACTAGTACAGTAGCGTTTTGTTCTTGCTCTAGTATGTTTTGTAAAAAATACTGAATAAAGGATTTGGATTTGGACTTGGATAAGTCAAGATGGCTTATGTCAGCTCCGCCGTAAATGTTATTGCTCCGTCTACGATGAGTACTTCCGGAACGCTATGTCGAAAGAGAATTTGTTCGACAAAATACTTGGCGACTTCTGTGGCGAAACCAATTGGCACTGTATTTGCTTCGGCGTTGCAGGTGAGGTAGTCAGTGGCCACAATTTATTCAAAGGGTTTCTTCGGGGGGTGTGGGGTTCAGTAGCCCAACTGTGTGATTGGGGCGTCTTGTGTCGCTGCAACTCACGGCACATGCTCACGCAATGGGCAAAGTCGGCAGTTAACCACGACCAGTAATACCTCTCTTGGATTCAATAAAACGTGCGTGCCATCCCGAGTGCCATGCTGTCAGCTCATCGTGGAAAGGCTGCAAAATATGATTTCGGAGATACTTAGACACGGCACGGGAGTATGTGGTCCTGTTAGGCGCGCAGTCCTTCACGAGGACGTCGTTGCGCAGTTTGAAGAACGACAACTGACGTCTGAACTCAGCAGGAGGGGAAACAGTCTTTTCCTCTAAGCTTCCGCCAAGTCTTTCAACTCAGGGTCCGAGCACTCCTGTTGAGCTAAGTGCTGTGTCGCCGTCGTCTTTTGGAGGCACGACCACAGGGGGCCGGGACAAGCAATCTGCGCTGGAATTTTTGTAACCAGACTTGTACACCACTGTGATGTCGAATTCTTGCAGACGTAACCTCCATACAACAAGGCGCACGGAGGCATCTTTTAAATTGGCGAGCCATGATGATCGTTTACTACCTTGAATGATCGACTGTATAGGTAGGGACGGAACATTTCTGTGGCCCAGATGATTGCGAGGCATTCTCTCCTGTTTTGTCGACTAATTGGCTGCGGCTTTGAGAGAAACCTGCTGTCGTAGGCAATTACTTTCTTCTGTCTGTGCTCTTCTAAATGAGAACGGCGCCCAGTCCCACATTGCTCGGGTCTGTGTGTTTCTCAGTCTCGGAGTTATCGTCAAATTGCATGGGGAGGAGGGGACTTTACGTGGCGGGTAAGTTCCTCGAAGTCTTTCGCTTGCGATCCTTTCGACTGAAATGGCAAGCCTGCATTTGTAAGCTGCTGTAGGCACGAGATGTCCTTGACATATCGTCGGTATGCGCGCACAGTCCGAGGAATCGGCATACAGCTTTCTTGTCGCCGGGCTACGGAAACTGTGCAATGGCAGCAAGCTGTTTTCTGTGGGTCAGGGCCAACTCCCTTCTTACTGACGGTAAAACCTAGAAACTGTATCTCTTTGTAGCCAAAGAGACGCTTCTCTGTTTTCATCCTTAAACCTGAGAATTTGATCTCGTCAAGAACTGCTCGAAGACTTCTCAGATGGTCTTCAAAGTTTAAAAGACAACAACGGTGCCCATTATTTGCTGAAACGTTGCTGGGGCGGAGCAGATCCCGAGTGACATTACCTTGAACTCAAAAAGGCTGCCTGGCGTAATGAACGCGATCTTTTTGTTGACCTCAATTTTTCATACTTTCTTCAGATCCATCGATAACTACTTGGCGTTGCAAAGTAGATCCTGTGTGTAGTTGATGTTGGAAAGCGGGTAGACAGCCTTCTTTGTTATGCTATTAGAGGATTTCGTTAAGTTCAGGACAACGCAGAGGGCTATGGAATAAAAAATGGTAGGGGTAACATTAGGAGCTAGAAAGTGTGCAGAGTGGGTCAGTGAAATAATTCAAGTACTGACATTCTAGTGGAAACCAAGAAGGTGAAATAGGCATGGGCAGAACATGTAGTGCGAAGAGAGGATAGCCGATGGTCGCTTAGGGTAACAAACTGGATTCCAAGGGAAGGAAAGCGTAGAAAGTGGCGGCCGAAAATTAGGTGGGCGGATGAGGTTAAGATGTTCGCAGGGGTCAAGTGTATGCAGCTAGCATAGAACCGGTTTATTTAGTAAAATAGGGAAGAGGCCTTCGCCCTGCAGTCAAGCTGAAAGTCAGGTTGATGATGGTGATGAATCAGCGCAGGAACGAAGTGCTCCGATTTCCCCAGGGCAACGCGTGCTACCAAGGAACTATAGAAGGCTGGATGATGTCGTCTCGAAGCATTTCATCGACTAGTTCGCAGATTGGTTGGTGTTCTCGCGGCGATACACGATAGAGGCTTTGATGGTCCGGAATGATTCGGTGCTTCGCCAGCTGAGTTTATCGCATCTTCGACACTGATAAAAGCACTCGCTGTAGCTTTTAAGACTCTGAATTTGATATTCTCTACACCGGGGTAATGCTAGGTTGACGTCGGAAGTTGGCAGATTTCCTCGGGAGAGTATCGTCTGCGGGCTAGTCGTGTAGGGCGAAGGCATCTCGGATGTCTGCTCGCGCCTCAAGGAAATCGAACGTCGTGCCAATGTTAAGGTGCCGGTATTCTTTAGCTTAGTTCATCACAGCAATTTAGCTTGTCCTCCCTAAAACGTGGCGTCGCCTCTTGCAATGCCAAGACCTATTTCCAAAAGCGACTGGGTGTTTACTTCAAAGACGCCTTAGGTGGTTTGGATTTCTGCCTTACCCACGCAGACTACGAAGCTTGATGAGGGCGCCACTGTCAGTTCTTCGTCTAGGATGTTCCGGCCAAGAGATTGTGTCCAAGCCGTCCCAGTAGGTATGACGTCAGTCGAAGATTTGATGAGCTTTCGTCTAAGGTCGACAATCGCTCGATGTTTACTGAGAAAGTCCAAACCCAAGATAATGTCTCGCGAGTTCTGCTGGACCGCGAATATAGTAGGTTAGGTAGGTCCATTTACTGTAACTCTTGCGGTATATGCCCCAATGGAGCAATAACGTCACCACTACCAGTGCGGATGAGTGAGCCATACCATGTGGTCGTCACTTTCTCGAGTTCGGCAGCAAACAGTCCACTGATGAGAGAATAGTCAGCTCTGATGTCTACTAAGGCAGTAACCATGTGACCGTCGACAGCAGCAGTGAGGTCACTTGTTATAGTCCTCGTATTGCATGTTAGCTTCAGTGTTCGACCTCGGCTCCGTAATGTAGTGGGATCGCGACCGGGTCACACCGTTGACACCTGGCTGGACGCCGGAGTCACCTTTGAGTCTGGTTGCGTCGTTGCGGATGTTGTCGTCGTGCGTTGCGGCAGTGTAAATGTTGCAGAGTCGTCACTAGTCATCGGCGGTGGCGGATCTTCTTAGTTCGATGTGTATCAACCTCACCTTCAAAGGTTGCGGCGTTTGGTTTCCCCTACGCGGACTAGGGCACTTTCTTTGGAGGTAAGTGCGGCCCGGCGACGCAAATCGGGCGCTATACAGCAGTAGGGAGCGGAACGATGGCTACCCTGTGCAAGTACTGTTTGATTTCTTGTGGTAGTTCGCTACGAGGCGGTTGTGGAGCGTTTATGGCTAAGCCATGCAGGCCGGGGCATCTGTACCGGAAGTGGCGAAGAATATGGGCGACCTCACCACAGTGGAAGCATAGCGGGCGCCTGTTAGCCGTCTTTCAGGCTTCGCACTTCCTAGGGCTTGGCGATCGTTCGTAGGCTTAGTGGGCGGGAGCCAAATGGCAGCAATCAGGTGCAGCTTGTTAGCGTCGAAGGGGGCTTGGAGGGTTACGTCGAAGTGCATGAAGCAGCATAGTTCATCTCTGCAGCTTCCAGCGTTATAGCTGTCGCTTGGGGAGTGCCCACTACTTGCTGGGCTTTCTCAAGAATGACATCAGTGAGGGACGCAACCTGCAGCTGCGTTGGCGATGGGAGGCATTGACGAAGGTGTTCTTGAACGGCATCACGGATAATCTCATGGAGGCTATCCCCACTTGCAGTAGCAGCGTCGCAGTTGTTAGCAGATAAAACTTGTAGACGCCGATTATACTTTTCATTAGGGCGTCGAAGGTGAGTTCTACTGAGAATGCTCCTCATTTGAATTCGGCCATGGTTAGGGGTGAGTTTCTAATGAGGGAAGCGAAAATTGATTCTTTGATGCCTCGCATCAGACATTTAACTTTCTTAACTTCAGTCATGTTTGGGCTGGCCCAATAGTAGAGTCGTTTCATCTCTTCAACGTAAGCAAGGACACGCTCTTTTGGAAGTTGAAATCTTGATTCAAGAAGTGCTTGGGATGTTTCCTCCCGGAAGACAAAGGCCATCTAAATTGTCTTGAAAGTCTCCCGAACCTTAAAGCGGTCTCATGATTTTCGAACCATAATCGGGCAGATCCTTCAAGAGGAAAGTATACTTTCCTTCACTTCGCTTCGTCTTTCCAGGCATTGAACGTTCCCACGCGTTCGAACTGGTCGAGCCAGTCTTCCGCATACTCGTCGGGTCGCCTATGGAAAGGTGGAGGCTGACAGGGTTGGAAAAAAAGCCAAGGGTGCTTTCTGTTCTAAGAGTGCTATCGTTAGGGGTATGTCACGATGTTGAGATAAACCCCTCCACCAGATATCATTTGGTACTGACACTGCCATTGGAAAAAATCAGGAGACTGGATCTACAGGGGAATGAATCCTTATTAGGCTGACTTGCGCCTGCAAAACAACTAAGCAATCGGCTGCGACGGTAGCTACAATATTGCTCAAAGTTAGTTCATCTACGAATGCCTGCTTCACGCGTCAGCGCTTGATTTAAAGGCGGCGAAGAAAGATCGAGATAACCCCGCAAACGGTCCGTGGCATACCCTGGAGCATTGTAGTAACACACAAGCGTGGCTGAAATCTTTCTAGAAACATCTCGAATCATCTTCCGCTATAGAGAAAATGATAAAGCCGTGTCTTACGTGCATAATCAATCCATAACTAACCGATCCTTGCAGTACAATCACGGTGATCAGGCCGCATGCCGGCGACTGTCGAAATGAACAAATACAAATGTGAAAGTTTCGCGGCAAAAGCAATCATTTATTAAGACAAAGCATTTAACCCAGTAGAAACTCCGGCGCTTATGCAGGCATTGCGAAATCAGGGTGTAGACAAGCTGTATGTGAAAGTACTGGAACTCATCTATAGTGGCTGTACAGCAACCATAGATCTGCATAAGGAGCGAAACGAAATTCCCTTAGTGGAAAGTGTTAGGTAAGGAGACGATCTGCCCAGTACTA
The DNA here is from genome assembly GCA_023969395.1 of Amblyomma maculatum. Lineage (NCBI taxonomy): Eukaryota > Metazoa > Arthropoda > Arachnida > Ixodida > Ixodidae > Amblyomma > Amblyomma maculatum. The sequence goes on from JAJIZL010025390.1 coordinate 23,447, forward strand.
TTCGCAGCTTGCTTAGAGGAAGTAATCAGAGACATGGAATGGGAGAAGTTAGCGATAAGGGTCGATGGAAAATTGCGGTCGCTGATGTTATTGCCTTGTTAAGTAACTCAGGGGATGAACTGAAAAAATGATTGATGACCTAGACAGGAAAAGCATAAAGGTAGTCTTTAAAATCAATATACAGAAGTCTAAGGTAATGTTCACTAGCGTGGTGACGGAACAGCAGTTTATTTTAAGTAGCGAAGCATTGAAAGTGGTAGGATAATGCCTACTTAGGACAGGTATTAACCGCACATCTGGACCATGAAAAGGAAATAACACAGTGCATAAGATTGGGATGTAGCGCATTAGGCGAGTACTCGCAGATTATAAATAGCAGCTTGCCGGTATCGCTCAAGAGGATAGTATACAACAGTTGCATCTTACCTGTACTTATCTGTGTGGCTCAAACTTGGAGGCTAACAAAAAGGATTCTATTTAAGTTGAGGAAAACACAGATGGCAATGGAATGAAAAATGGCAGGGGTGACGTTAATAAGTAGAAGGCGTGCAGAATGGATCAAAAGAAATAAATCAAGTTATTGACATTCTTGTGAAAATGAAAAAGAAATAGGCATAGATGACGCATTTATTGCGTAGAGAGGAAAACCAATGGTCGCTGAAGGTAAGAACTTGGATTACAAGGGAATGAAAGCGTAGCAGGGGGCGGCAGACAGTCAGGTGGGTGGTTGAGAATTGGAAGTTCGCAGGAGTAACATAGATGCAGATAGCACAGGACCGGGATAATTGGAGAGGAATTGGGAGAGGCATTCGCCCTGCAGAGGGCGGTGCCCGTCCGATGACGATGAGGTTCCCCAAAATATTGTATAGAAGGATAAAAACTCGGCAGTGAAAAAAAAAAGTTGGATAAAGTTCGACTAAAGGTAACAACCGACTGTAACGCTAAAATTTGGCGCTGTGACTGTACGACCAGCGTTCTGGCAGCGCCTCGAGTGGCCGGCCGAAGTTCAGGGAAAAGCGACGTGGCACGCTAATATACGGCCTGAAGCGTTCTTGTTACGCTTCATATGAAGCATTGTACTTCCCGCAGACGACTGCTTATTCACAGCAACTGACTGTTGGATTAAGCGCAGAGCTTCGTAAAAAATGAATCGAGAGCTGAAAGCAATTACACGCTTCTGTGCAAAGTGAAAGTTACAGTAAAAATTGTGCAGTTGTAAGCTGTGCCCATGGCGCCGCATGAGACTAATTTATCTATTCAATACCCTAAAGGCCCTCCGGCGAGGGTATTACATAGGGGGCACACACGATGCACTTCATTAACAGTTAGGTAAAAATAGAAAAGTGAAACAAAATAGAAACATAATGTGTTTCTCACGTTGAATTCCTATGACAGATTGCGAGCGCATTGCCACGGCGTAGATGCCTTGCTCCATTCGCTTCCGCGGGAGCATGCTCCTTGGTTTCGGCGTACGCCAAAGAGCACGCAGTACTGATTCCCACAGTTCCGGCCTCTACAATGGTCGGCGTCGCCTTCTCTCTGTTGCGAAAACATTTTTGCTATAATTTCGAAACATGTGTATCTAATGGCATGAATATGTCCCTTCCTGGTAAAGCATAATCAAATCTTTGATCGAAGCTAACATTTGTTTTTGAACCAACAGACGTGCGGTTTCAAAAGGTGCCCACGCCGACAGCGGCGACATAGCATCTAATGCGAAGGGAATGCAAGTTTTTCCTACCTGCAGTAGGAAACACTGCATCAGGGAATCCTCGATGTAATAGAAATAACGCAAATAATGTTTACAAACACTTGTATACGTCTGTACTGCTACGAAACCATTTACAAGATCCCAATGCGAAAAAACTATATGCTTCTAATGTCTACGCTGTCATGACTGTCTACAGAGTTTTGTCGTCTTGCTTCTGCCGAAGTTTTCAGGGACAACGTTGAGTTCATGCATACAGCTCAAGTGACGTGTCTTGTAACGTTAACATGAAAGAAAATATTGCGACAGATAAGTTATGCCGTCTTATGCTGTAGCAAATATTGTGAGTGGTAACCACTGCTCGTCTATAGATCGTCGCTGCGACGGGTGCCCACTGCGATAGGCCTGGTGCCAGTACTTGCTGGCGGCGCTCGCTCCCTAATCAAATTCTATGACGCCAGCCTATGAAGCCAGACAGCCATTCAGTCACGAGGAAGGAAGGGTGGGTCGGTCGTTGCAGGGAGCAGAGACAGAGACATGCAACTCAGCACAAGGGCTCCCGCCCAAATCCCCCATGTTGAGGGGGGGGGGGGGATATCGCTGCTCCACGTAGCGATCCGGGATCCACACTTGACCAAAGTTTGGCATTAGAATAGATAGCTCTCGCTCCCGTTCAACCATTGAAATACGGCACGCCCAAACGGAGCAGAAACATTTGATCCAGATTTGTCATTAGAATTCAACATTATAAATACACCTACATGCGGCGGCTGCGTTGAAGAACTGAAACAAATATTCTCGCCATTTCCACGGTTTAGAAACGAAACAACTCATAACCCCGCCTATTGCAACAGTACTGTGCCAGCCCGTGAATCATGCCATCTGTGAAGTGATGTCTATAATGTAGAAACTGAGGGGCTGAACCTGAGACCTTTCAGTGAAGCTGTAGAGTGAGAAATGAGTTTCTGCACCTTAGACACGAACTTCATTTTTGCGCTTCTAAATTCAGCTCCGGGCCCCGAGAAAAATGCTCCTCGAGACGCTCATCGCGACCAACTCTTTTACTGATCTTCAAACTATCAAGTAAATAATCTCCTTAAGCATGCTTTAAACCTGCTTACTTTCCCCTCATTTTAAAGTTTCAATACTCCTTCACCACAAATTCGGCACGCTTCCAAGTGAAGCCCATGCCTGCACTTGATTGTGTGGGCGTCACGGCTAGCGGCCAAAACAAAAACCATTGCTATTGCCGTCAACTGCTGCCTGGTACTTTGGGTAGGAAGAAAAATCAGTTTATTTGCCCCATCAACAAGATGGGGCTCCTAACAGAGAGACCAGAGGAACAAACCTCCAAATTTTTGAAACAAACAATATGGGGGAACGTGTAGGAAAGAAGAGAAAAAAGGGTGGAAGATGTCGGGTGGTCAAGTGGTTTATGACAGTTTAGCATGAGATGCGCCATGGAAGTGCTGCCTCAGCAATGCCATTCAGATTAACTAAGGTGCATGAAAGAGGGTATGAAGACAATGAATCACTTATTATCGCATTGGTTTCTGGTGAAATTCGAGGCTGTAGGATTGAACAAATATATACAAGGAATCGCTGAACGAGCGCTAAGATGATAAATCTAGCTGTTCTATTCTCGTTGCCCTTCCGATTCCGGACTCACGCGCCATCATATCAACATATGCCAGTGCATCCCTGCTATCGGCAGTAATTTCATTGCAGAATTTTCATTACCAAAATGAAATCCGTCAAGCTAGAACTCACCCCATAGGTTTAACTGATCAGGATCCATGAAGCCACGATAAAAAATAAATATAGCGGGAATACGACAGTCATAGGTGAGAACGCATGTACGTTAGAACCTGTACAGAAAATGCAATCTAAGTTTAACAACCGTAGTGAATAGTATCTGTACATTCGAAGTCTAAAAAACAATGTATACTTCGCCGTCAGGGATTTCTATGGCTGAAGGGCTTTCAATTTTCTTCTCACGGGAGGACTGGGCGGTGACCCTACTCGCCTGCTCCGACCTGAAAGCCCTAAAGGCGTTGGTCAAACCAGCAATGACGGCAGCGGAAGCCACTGAGGTCCCGTAATAGGGACTCCACGTAGTGTTTGTGAGGAGAAGGGCACTAAACCTGACCACAGAGCAACCTGCATGTAACTCTCTATATTTAATAAACGTTTTTACCGCAACCACGCTTTAAATTTCTTCACGTTACATTTTTTTTTTTCGGACTGCATTCAAGCACGGTAATAACTACCAGGCAAAAGAGCCATGGTTAGCCTTGACCGCCTAGTAAAGAGCAGAGACATTAGTCTTGCAACCAAGATCCGCGTAACTCGTGCTATGTTCTTTCCAGTTGTGATGTATGTATGGTGCGAGAGTTGGACTGTGAAGAAGGCTGACCGCCGAAGAATTGACGCGTTTCAATTGTGGTGCTGGCGGAGACTCTTGAGAGTTCCTTGGACTGCCATAAGACCAAATCAGTCGATATTGTCGACCATAAACCCTGACTGCTCATTGGAGGGTCAAATCCTAAAGTTAAAGCTCAGCTACTTTAGTCCTCTGATGAGAAGAGAGGAGTCGCTGGAGAAAGATTTGATGTTCGGAAAGGTTGAGGGGCGCCGGAGAAGCGGTATTCAGCGAACGCGATGGTTAGATGGCATCCTCGAGGCGCTGCAGATGAAGTTATGTGATGTTAGGAAGATAGTGAGAGACCGGAAAGCGTGGCGTGACATGGTCCAGAGGGTCACGAAGAGTCGGACACGACTGAACGACTGAACTGAACTGAACTGAACTGAAAGAGGTCTAGTCAACCGCAATAATTTGGCAATCGGCATCAACGAGGGAAGCGGCTGTGAGGACCAGCATCTCAGAACGCAACATCACACTCCTAGTGTAAGAGCGTAGAGCGGGCGCATTAGGCATGGAAACGTTTGCTATCACAAATTTGTCGGAATGCGTCAGTTGCTTTGAACGTAACTGAAATGCAATGGCAAAATCATACTGCTTAAAAGTTAAGGGTTGTGTACACTTCCAATGAACACATATTTCACACATCTGTTGCATAGCACGTAATATTTGAATTTTTTGAAAGATTATTGTGGTACTGCTAAAGTTACTTTCACCATCTTCTAGCAGCCCGTATTCTGTTTCGTGAAATGTTAGAATATATGAAGCCAAGATATTTAATAAAAATGGATTGAAATTTCTGCGGTTAAAGAAAAAGTGAAGGGCTGGTTTTTGTATGTCTATTAAGGTTGCGGTAGTGCAAGGAGCAGTTCCCACAAAATATATCGATTTTAAGGCGCTCTGTCCCTTGTCGTTGTGCGCGGTTTCATGATGCATTTTAATACAAGCCCCCATCCAGCCCGTCTCTCAATATTACACTTTATAACAACAATTGGTCGAACTCCAATCACAGGTCTTGTCGTAATTGATGCAGACAAAGTTAATAGAACATTTCGGCGCCTAATGTTAAATATTAAGCAAAGGAATAATACGTAAGAATAACTGTCCCAAGGTAATGAACGGTACTATCAAGAGGTTTGACAAGGTAAAAACAAAACATTCACTATGTATAGCATATAACACAACGCATTTGCCTTCATCTTCCAATAAACCCTACTGGTACAGAGACGTGTGGAACGCGACCAAAGAGCTGGATGTATTGGTAAATAGTAAAGCGTTTACTTCTTCAATTACTAACTATGATTTCAAATGTTACGGAGTCTCCGAAAGGCGTAGTCCGCCTGTTCTTACAACGACATTTTAACACACATCTTCTTCACAGCAATATTGTCCAAGAAGACAGATTCCTTAAAGGGACACTAAAGACAGCCAAAGATGGTATGAAAATCTAATAAATTACATTTGGTGACACTGTCGCCGCATATCCGACAGCAAAAAGTCGAATAATTGCTGAGATATTGCGATAAGAAGTTGAGGTTTTTTCTTGTTCCCGCCGGTCGAATTCAAACTGCGGCCTCCAACTACGTAGTTGGAGTTGAGTGACGCACACTATGACGTAAGCGGAGACTCCGTGATAGCTGGCGAGCCGGCGCGGCCCGCGGCGTCTCATCCCTCAAGGGCCAACTTGGCAACAGCGTACTCGCAATGACGGCCTCAGCCGAAATAAATAAAACGATGAAGAGAGTAATTTGCCGAGCGATGGGCCCATAAAGGAAGAAAAAAAAAACATAGAGCGCTTGTAATGCACAATACTTTACATGTTTCTCAAGCTTTTGCGCTCCTTCTTGCACTGTGTATAAACAAACCGAGCCCTCGGTCATCGCAACGCTTCCTGACATGTTTACATACAAATAAGATTTAGTTACCAGCAAAATAGTGTCCTCGCTGCTGCGCTTGTCAGTTTTGAAGCTTCGTCGCACTTTTTTCCTTCAAGGTTTGTGCTACAGCTCCGTGTTCAGCAAAAATTACGTCCACGGTAGCAGAACATGACCAAAGTGCCGGCGCCACTACATTTGCCAGCGCTGTGAAATTCCACATGTTAAAATGGATCCAGTGCACAATTTAGTGCGCATAGGCATCCAGAACATTAGTTGCAAGACGTGAGAGCAGGCAGCATGCGCCGATGATCAACAAGTAGTAATTTTTAGACCGGCAGCAGAGACACTTTATTGTAAATGGGGTCATGACATAAAAACAAGAAATATTTCTAAGCTACCTCTGGCGCGGCGTAGCCGAGCGGTTAGCGCCGAACGTTACGGAGCAAGCAGTATAGTGAGTTCGAGTCTTTCCGCTTCTGGCGTTTTTTTTTTCTTTTTTTTTTATTTACGAATCGATTTTTTTTTAACCTTTTGTAATGTATTTCTGGTGCTTCGTTATTTTTAGTTTTTACTTTTTACCCGAGGCCCTTTTTTTCGCCGGGCGACGAGCGCAATATATCGACGCTCTCCTTGGTACGAGCGGCAAGTATGCCCCTTTTGTTTACGACGCCTGCAAAATGCACGTTGAAGGTCTTGTTGACGCAGTATATGTTGGTCAGATGTGCCATGATTTAGTGAACAATTGAATGATAATGCGTTTTTCCTTCGGTACTTAGCATATGTACGCTTTTCGTGGCGTACGTAGCTGCAGTCAAGCGGTCAGGTCGCAGTCGAAGCGGCAACGGCGGCGATATGTTGGCGCAGAAGTGTGAACGAAGGAGTGTGTCGGCGGTAGCGGATTTCGCTCGCTCGTGCCTCCGAATGCTCAAATGGGAACCTTCAAGGCGCATCTGCTGCTCCAAGCTCGTAATTCAGGCGCTGCAGGTTCAAACAAACTATCCGAGTGCGCATGAAATGCCTGAGCCGAAACATAACCAAAACTGAAGTGGGCGCCTGTGGCGCCTCCAAGTATATTTTTGTATTTGCCTTGCAACGTTTACGTTGTCTTTTCGCCGTCGTTTACGTATGATAAAAGCGTGTTATCATGTTTGAGAAAAAACGTACTACCGCATTCAAACATACAACGTAATTTGCATTTGTCAGCCTCCGGGATCCCTAGCGCGTCACGTGATTTGTAGTTGCGAGCCTCGGCCGTTTGGCTGTGGTGGCGATACCTGTATTTCTGTTATTCTTCTTTACTACCTTATAACAGCTCTGTTTTCAGTAAGAGTGGTCTTTTTGTAATCAGGAACTGGCATTAAATCGATGGAAACCCACTTCCTTGCTCTCTTTAGTGTCCCTTTAAATCATTGCCACATATAGTTTGCGTTGAGTTTCATCGCTGAATCTTACACGCTTAGTGCAGGGTGTGAAATAATCTATCAGTTAATTGTTGACAGAAACGTATAAAGTGCTGTGCTATATCTTACAACAGGAACGGTGTTTAATTCATTTTATCACGCTCCAAAATATTTTTGCATACAAGCCCTCTGTTATTTTTTTAAGTTTGTCACTGAGGAACCAGTAAAATATTCTTTTTCACTTGGCAAATATTATGCCGTTAAAGCATACTCTCGTTCAGAAAAAGTACTGTCATTTAGGGAAAGTAAGATAGCCATTACATCTCTTTCCTAGCCAGAATCCAATGTTGGCACGTCTAGAAGTCCGGGAATATCTCTGCTTCTGAAACGTCAACTTCCGATTATGTTGGACAAACGAAGCACATTCTCGACAAAAAAGTTAGAGATTCACGGTAATAAAGGCGTTAATGTTGGGCGTCTAAGGTCGGAAAGAAAGTGCATGACATTTTCTGATTTGAGTATTTGCAATCGCCTACTGCAAACTTTGATATATTGTTTTGTCTAATAGTACACCTTATGACACTGCACAAACAGCGCAACTTTTCAAAGTGGTTACTATAGGTCGTGGTCACATCTAATGCAGCCTATTCAGAGACCGTGTGGGGCAATTGAAACACGCTGTTGTTGCTGATGTGGCTGGTTTTCTTACCGATTGCATATTTTCCTTCACCGTCTGTATGCTCATTTTCTCCACCTGCATAAAGCAAAAAAATGGAATAATTTGTCACCTATGCAAAGTCCTGCCTTGGAAGGCCAATTCGATGTGTTCTGAAAACCAGGCATTTTTATACCACAGTAGATATGCGAAGATAACATTTCTGTGAGCAAAAAACTTCTTATGAAAACAGCAATTCATACTCCAAAATGTCTCAACAATTCATGCCCATTTCTAGTTCACTTCTACATTATACTGCAAAACTAAAATAATTTTAATGTCATTTTCAAACCATTAAAATCCTAAGCAGCGCGTACCTGATATTTGAACATGCATGGATTATATCGAGCTGCTGATGCTCATCAGTGTTCCTAACTCCTAAATTCCCCCTGCAGGAAAAAATTACATTGTTGTGAGTCTGTTAAATTCTACATTGGCCCGCTCCCAGTTGCGTAGGATACATTTTCAATACAACCTTATGGCTAGGCTCTATATATCGATTCAGAAACCACTGTTTTGCTTTTGCAAAAAGGCTCCGAACTGAGTACAAGTGAAGCAAGTGCGCTAAAAAAAAATTCATCCTAACCGCGAATCTAAACGTCGCCGCCGAAATTGCACCAATCTTTTCAAGAGAAAAATTACTCTGAATTTCACAAACTACATGTAGTGTTAGCATCTAGTTAGGGAAACATCTTATGAAGAGGAGCGCAAACACGAACCCACTAGAGAGGCAGAACGAAGTGGAACTATGAACACAGAGCTTATTAGCAACTGACGGACTTTTTCTCCTTCAATCAGAATAAGAATAATAATACGCACATGCACGAAAAAAAAAAAAAGAAATAAACGAAAAAAGTCAAAAGGAAACAAAAAGCAACCAAAAATAAATTCGGCAAGAACAAGGAATCTCGGTTAATTCAGCGGGGGAGGACTCCAGCAAAAGTGACAATTAGTGAAGAACGGGTGCTAGCACAAGTAAAGATAATAATCGAGGCTAAAAAAATTCAAAGAAGAAAAAGAGTTGGTCAATTACGCCCCTACGTTAACACTACTAAAAAAAGAGTTGTCACCATTTCAGGACTGTTAATCTCTGCTGCCTTTACATGTTTGCTAGTTGTTGGGTTTCGAATTCCTTCTATTTTTCTTCCACTTCTCGTCGTTTTTCTTCGCTTTTTTCTGTCTTTATTTTCCTCTCTTTTTTCTTTGTTTCTGTGATGTGGTAATTATTATTGTTGTTGACATTAAGGAAGAAAACAAAGATCTGCCAGTTCGTTGTCAGCGCTGTGGTCTTCGCTCTTCTTGCCTAGAGAATTTGGTAGTTATTTTTAGAGCGCAGCTCTTTGGCGTCCGTTTCTGGGTTTCGCGTCGGCGTCGTCGACGGCCTCGTAACAAGCTCCGCCCCCCTTTCATCCCCCCAGCGCTAGCAGCGACCGACTGATACCGCTGACGCCGCTAGAGAGTCAAGATAACGTGACTGCATAGAACACCGTCGCCGCCATGCAGAAAGAGGAGGGGAGGGTCCCCCTCCTGTTCCTTTGTGGCGGATAGGGTGCTCTTCAGTTGCCGACGCGCCGGTTATTTCACTTAGGCCCCGGCACGTCGACGAATACGTGACCACCTTCCCACGGCTAGACCTGGTTCTTGGCGCTGCGGAAGCCAGGGTATCATATTGTTTGCGTCGGCATCGGCGGCGTTGTCCCTGAAACCAACTCCGCAGCTGGGGTTGACTCACTATCGGCGTCAGCAGCATCAGTAAGTCGCTGCTATCTCTTCCCTCCTCCCTTTATTGTGTTGTCCGCTTGCTGCGCGCGCTTCTGCCCCCATCGTTTGCCGCTGGGTGTGCACGCCGCCCCCCTTCCCCCTCTTCCTGCGAGTCTCCGGTTGTCAAAGCGCCGGCTCGAACTTAATTCCTTTCTTCGCTCCTCCTCCAATGCAACCCCTGTGCGGTGGCAATCAGAGAGCCAGATCGGTGGCGGCGGATCTGTATATGTGCACCGCCCGAGCCGAAATTGCCGCTGCCGTTCGCCACTGCGAAATTATCTGCCAGTTCTTTCTGAGCCATGAGCGAGACGAATGTTGACATAAAGACAAACAGGAATTTCTTCACACTTATGCGGGAGAACATCCCGTTCCTCTCGCTCGTAACGCGTCTCACGGCTGTGACAACCTCGCGAGGCACTTGTATAGATCTCGTCTTTGAGAATCAAGCATTGGTGTACCAAGTCGAACATATATCAGTCTCCGACCACGAACCTTCCTTCATGACTGTCAAGAACTGTTAGTGGAGTCTTTGTTAAAGGAATACGTGTGAAAAATAAAAAAAAAAATTCTGTGATAGCGCATACATGTGTTGCTCGATTTCTTTGCCTCAATCTATCGAAAAGGTGAAACAGCTTATTTGATGCGCTCAAACTTCGCATTAGGAAGTAACGTAATCGTCGGTATTTTTTCAAATCACCTTTCAATTTACTAACACGCATGGTGCATGACAGATCTTTGCTAACCGCAAGCCCAAACGCTTACCGATCTAGAAAAATTATACTTTTATTCTCAGCTGCTGTTGGGTGCACTATCTCATTTACATTTTTAGTGCTGTGCCATTGTCTGCATTCTGAAATAAACCAACTACAAATGCGCTACATCAGAAACTGTGTCAGGCACAGTTCACACCGACGAAACATTCAGCCACATTTTGTCTGCAGCCACCAACACTCGGTGCGTGCAGTGTGGACAGAACAAAGCCTCCTTGCGAAATTGCACCTGGATTGAATCGCCTTACCTTCGTCACCACTTAAGACGCCGCCCGTCACTGCGACAACCAGCAACAGTGCAAGTGCAATTCCACAGCAGATTGCAATTATTATTGCAATCCTTTGTCTATCATCTTCCCTGCATGAAAGAAAGCGCGGAATAGGACACGTCATGAAGCGACCAGGCATTATCTCAATAGTCTGTCGCACTTACTAGACAGAATTAAAGATCAATTTCCCACTTGTAGTTAGCGCAAAGGTTAGGGCATGAAGAGAAAGTTTTACATTGCGGCATGTCACGAGGGGACATCTCATAGTCACAGGCCTTCCTTCGAATCCAATGAGCTCAGTTTCGTGAACAAGGAACGCCGAAGTTTCGGTTCCTGTGCTGGACCCTACAAATAAGTTTTTCTTTAACTGAAAACCTGCATGGAAACCAACTGACATATCTAAAAATGTGCTATCGCCATCTATGAACCGGCAGCGGCACCAATCGATACTATCGCCATCTATGAACCGGCAACGGCACCAACCTTTTCGTTCTTTCTTTCCTTCTTTCCCCTCACCCCTCTGACTATATAATACCCCTTGATCTGGAAATAAACCGTCGTACTTTTGGCCTGGCTACGCTGTCAGATGCATCAGTCGGGAGCGGCGTTCCCATTGACTACGCCTTTTCAACAGTGGCGACGAGGCTGAAGCAAGGATATCGGGCCCAGGACAGCGCCAGACATGGGTCACAAGCTACCGGACTTCGATGAGAAAAAAGATAAGTGGCAAGCTTACCTGGTGAAAGTAGAAGCGTACTTTGAGGCCAATGAAATCTCAGCTGATGCAAAGAAGAGGGCTTTACTAGTAGCCGCCCTTGGGACGAAGACCGTTCAAGTTTTATGCAGTAAAGTAGCGCCAGCAAAAACAAGTTCGTTGAGCTACAAGGTAGTCGAGACCTTGAACAGCTACTACGATCCTACACCAAACGAAATAGCAGAAAGTTTTAAGTTCTTCAACCGCTATCAGAAAGAAGAATCCGTGCAGGAATTTATTGTCGCTATACGACAAATAGCACAGAACTGCAATTTTTCGTCTATGCTAGACAGAATGATCAGAGACCGCATCGTGTGTGGCGTCCGATCAAAGAGTTTACAAAAGCAGCTTCTGACAATAAAAGACCTGTCGCTAAAGGAAGCAGAGGCTCTAGCACTAGCTGCAGAAAGCGCCGAACTAGATTCGCGAGGCATAACCGGCGAGGCTCGGGATCCAAACGTGTTCAAGATAACTCATCGGCGCCAATCAGAGATACGAACGCAACCGCGAACGCAATGCCAGTGCTGCGGTAACTACGGCCACAAGACTGCAGTATGTCGCTTTAACAGACGGCAATGTTTCAAATGCAGACGATACGGGCATCTAGCGAAGACGTGCTCAGCGGCTGACAGCGTTAACAGAATTGGTACCATGGAAGCACAGAAGCGGCAGGAATCGGAAGACAGTGATAGCAGTACATCGCAGATATGGTCCCTCCGTACGGCGGCGCAGATATGGTCCCTCCGTACGGCGGCGCAGACGCTGCTACCGCCCATTCAGGAAACACTCACATGGAACGGCGTTGACCTAAAAATGGACATTGATACTGGATCCCCAGTCTGCGTCATTTAAAAAGCTATTTATGACAAACATCGCAATGAATGGCCTCCGCTCGTGAAGTCGCCGATAAAGTTATCGTGCTATCTTGGAAAGCTACCAGTGCTGGGCGTCATGAACATGGACGTGCGTTATCAAGCAACTACAGTGGAATGCAATCTGGTGGTGTTAAACTGCAAAGGCCCCAGTCTTTGTGGCCGGGATTTATTGCAGAAACTGAAGGACACCGGAATGACTCTCCTGCACGTAAAGGCGCAGACTAACGTGGCCAGCACGGTTCCGCCAGCTGCCCATCAACCTGCCGGGGAAATTCTGAACAGCTATGTTGATCTTTTCGGCGAGGGCACCGGACTCTTGAAAGGCCCGCCAGCACGGATTCATCTCAAGAGCGGAGCAACCCCCAAGTTTTTCAAGGCAAGGAAGGTTCCTTTTGCGTACAAAGAAAACGTTTCACAGGAGTTGGATAGGCTTACGAAAGCAGGGATAATATCGCCTGTACCATATTCGGAATGGGCCACACCCATTGTTCCCGTCTTGAAGAAGGACGACTCAGTGCGCCTTTGCGGAAATTTTAAAGCCACACTAAATCCTGTGTGTGAGATTGAGCAATACCCGCTACCAGTTATTGACGACATGTTTGCCAATTTAGCGGAAGGAGAACGGTTCAGTGTGCTAGACCTGCGAGACGCCTATAGCCAGGTAGCGTTGGACGAGGAGTCGCGGAAACTGGCCGTCATCAACACTCGGGCTATACTGCTACAATCGGCTACCATTTGGAATCTCTTCTGCGCCAGCAATCTTTCAGCGGAAAATTGAATCCGTGCTCCAAGGGTTAACCGGCGTGCAGGTCTATCTTGACGATGTGCTGATAGCTGACAAGAGCCAAGATGACTCAAACCTGAAAGCAGTACTGCAACGCTTCAGGGAAAATGGCATTAAGCTGCGCGCTGACAAATGTCGCTTCGCCGAGCAACCAGTAACATATCTCGGTCACCGCATTGATAAAAACGGGTTGCACCCGGTTGAAAAGAACATCGACGCTATCAGACTAACCCCTTCTCCGCGTAATGTTACAAAGTTGCGTGCCTTTCTTGGGTTTATCAACTTCTACCATAAGTTTCTCCCTAACCTGTCCACCTTACTTGCGCCTTTGTATAAGCTACTGACGAAAGGAGCCAGGTGGATGTGGAGCGATAAAGAACAAGCAGCATTCGAACTGTCGAAAAAGGCTCTTTGCGCAGCCCCTGTGTTGACATATTTCAATCCGAAGCTCGAACTACTTTTGGAATGCGATGCCTCACCTCACGGTGTGGGAGCGGCACTTTTCCATCGCATTAATGGGGAAATGAGGCCCATCGGATTTCGGTCCCGGACCTTAACTTCGGCCGAAAAGAAGTATTCTCAGATCGAACGTGAAGCGTTGGCTCTCGTTTTTGGTGTTTCACGTTTCCGGGACTACCTCCTTGGCCGGGAGTTCACCCTGGTGACGGATCATCGGCCACTGCTCGGCCTTCTACGAATGGATCGTCAGACCCCCATCATGGCCGCCGCGAGAATACAAAGATGGGCTCTTCTGCTGGGAGCGTACAAATACAAGCTGCTTTGCAAATCCGGAAAAATGATGGTTAACGCGGACACCCTAAGCCGTTTACCTCAAACCTTGCAGGAAACTGAGACCGCACCGGAAGGAGACGCAGAGTTTGTCCTCGCCATCGACCAGTGGGACCAGTCGGCCATCACTATAGAAGAATTGCGGTCACTCACAGAAACGGACGTGGTACTAGCACTTGTCCGCAGGTACAGTCGCCCAAATCTTTAACTGGCGTGCGCGAGCGGCGACTTTTCTGTGCGTCAGCGCCCTATGACGGAGCGAAGTTGGAAACAGGATGAGGCTAAGCGCATGCTCACAAAGCACGCTCAGCTGGACGGAACAGCCTGGCAGA
>JAJIZL010025390.1:38302-85462 GCA_023969395.1 Amblyomma maculatum
TCTGCCAGGCTGTTCCGTCCAGCTGAGCGTGCTTTGTGAGCATGCGCTTAGCCTCATCCTGTTTCCAACTTCGCTCCGTCATAGGGCGCTGACGCACAGAAAAGTCGCCGCTCGCGCACGCCAGTTAAATATTTGGGCGACTGTACGCCCAGGAGGGTTGGCCCAAAGCATGTTGCTCCGGTAACACGGAGATGTTGCATTACTACAAAAAGCGACATGAATTATCTGTTCAGGATGGTCTCCTACTGTGGGGACATCGTGTAGTAGTCCCCAAACAGGCGCGCGGTAGACTGCTGATGATATTGCACGAAGCCCATCAGGGCGTCTGCACCATGAAGAAGGTAGCACGGTCCAAATTTTGTTGGCCGGAGATCGACCGGGACATTAGCCGAATAGCCGATGAATGCAGAAACTGTGTCCAGGCTTTACCAATGCCTCCAGCACGTGAACCAGTAAACTGGCCAGCTACAGAAGAAAAATGGTCCCGATTGCACCTCGATTTCGCTGGACCTATCAGGGACAAAATGTTTCTGATCGTGGTTGATTCCCACAGCAAATGGATCGAGGCCATTCCACTCTCGAGTGCAACGTCAAGCAGCACGGTAAACGCGCTGCGTACGCTCTTCAGCCAGTTCGGACTACCGCGCACTGTAGTAACTGATAACGGCACGCCCTTTACCGGGTCGGATTTCGCCGAATTCATGAACAGGAATGGCATTGCCCACATTCGAACACCGCCCTACCACCCACAAAGCAATGGGCTGGCAGAACGCGCGGTCAGAACGGTTAAGGATGGGTTAAAGAAGATGCCTGGCGTGGATCTCTCAACCGCACTCGCACGAGTTTTGTGTCGATACCGGAATGCCCCAAGGCAGTCGAGCCTATCACCTTCAGAGTTACTGTTAGGTTATCGACTACGCACCAAACTTGACATGTGTTTTCCTCTCAGGAACAAACCTGTCCAGAGCAGAGCAGCTACACCAGAGTCGGACGACGCCAGCGGGAGTTTAGCTCCGGGGGACCCTGTACTAGTCCGTAACTACGGTGTTGGTGACAAGTGGACACCCGGAAAGGTGAAGTCAACAACAGGAGCTCGACTAGTCACCGTCAAGACGGAGGATAATGTGGTGGTCCGTCGTCATGCTGGTCAAATCCGCAAGCGCAACGTCGAGGGATCCACACTCACGGGTACAAACAGTCCAGCAGCAGAACCAGTGGACCACCCGCTGGCAATTCAGAACAACGCATCCACATCAGAGCCCGCAGACCCTGCTCCCCAAGAGACACAGCTGCGCGGGTCTACCCGGGTCAAGAAACCTGTGGATTGCTATGGTTGTTAGGAGGAAGGGATGCTATCGCCATACCGGCAGCGGCACCAATCGATGCTATCGCCATCTATGAACCGGCAACGGCACCAACCTTTTCGTTCTTTCTTTCCTTCTTTCCCCTCACCCCTCTGACTATATAATACCCCTTGATCTGGAAATAAACCGTCGTACTTTTGGCCTGGCTACGCTGTCAGATGCATCACTCGGGAGCGGCGTTCCCATTGACTACGCCTTTTCAACAAAATTATTGCTACATATTTAAAATTAGCATAAAAAAAACAATGAAGGTTATCCATTTTCGTAGCATTTAGCCTAACAATAAAGAAAAAAATTGCCAAGAGCCCTATTCTTCCTTGCGCAATTAAGCTAGATTTTATATCTGTCGGATGGCCTTTCACAAACGGCTGTACAGTAAAACATGTTTGTAGTTTGCGCTAACGTTAGGGCATTGAAGATAAAGGTTTGCATATTACCGTCACTCCACAGATCTTTTTTTTACCCCTCCTTCAAAGTTTCCTCTCAGTAGCTTTTTCTAAATACTGAGCGCCGCCAAGAATGTCTTACTACAGTTTTTGAGACGTGAGCACGCATAAACCGGAGCGTGCACAGGTTATTCGTTTTGTCACTATATATGGACAATTCCCATTATTCACAGAAACTATTCAAATTGTTTAGCACTGAGTTATTTTAGTGCAATGCCGGAACATCTAAGTGGTGCCTAGTTCCTTAGTGCGAACGAATTCTCTACTTGCAGTTTCTTCTTGGGGCAACAAAATTTCTCATTTCATATATAGCACTGAAAAGAACGTCTCATAATAGAGACATTTTTGTTATTCATGTCTCAATGCAATAAAAAGCTGCGCTAATAAGACACGGACGAAGGAAAGGTAGGACGCACACAAACGCAGACTGACAACTTTATTTCTGAAGAAAACCAAGGCATATATACGCGACCTCCGCTACTATCTAATCACAAAAAGACAGCAAGCCAAGAAGTGACGTGCACTAAATCAACACAAAATATCAAATTCTGCTGCAGAGATAATAAACTTAACTAGGGCCGGCCCACTAAGTAAACCAAAAATCTTCCAGTCTAATGGATTATCAGCACAACCATCAAATGGTAATGCACAGTGATGCATTCCTACCTTTCCTTCGTCCGTGTCTTATTAGCGCAGCTTTTTATTGCATCGAACTATGAACCAACTAGCCCGACAAATTTTACTTATTCATGCCGACATGTCCGTTTAAAAAATTTGATCATTATTAGAAAGAGGTTTCCGTTTACGCTTCCCACAGGTTCGTAGAAAGATCAATCGTCTTGTTCTCTTGATTAAAGCTAGTATTTCGGACAGTCCCTCCAAGTGAAGTATATTTGCATGTACTCACTGAAATCCACCCAGACGCCGCTATATGACTACAAAGGAAGCTAAGCTGCTTTCTAAGAGCATTCGTAGTTAGGTAAGCGAAAGCTTTATTGGTGAGCCTCAAAATATGTGTTTCATCGAGGGTCGGTCTAGCTCTTGATCCGAGATGGTAGCCAGCCGTCCATGGCGTACAGAGTCCTTTCTAGCCCACTCTACCAGCCGCCTTTGTGAGGCCGGTTCGGAGCTGGAGAAGTGCGATCTCCTAAACCTCTGTGTCTCTAAGGTCTAACGAAATGGTGGTTGGAATAGTCGGCAGAGATATAAAATGCGGTCCCACACTTCGCTCTCGGGGCGCCACAAAGAGAGTGCGTTCGGGATTGTAATGGAGTGTGTATAAAGGCTAACAAAGCCGACGAAGGCAGGTTTAACATGTTCAACGGGTTTCTGGGCTTGGGGATAAAAATGACACTCGAATTAGGTTCACTCGAAGGGAGGAGTACATTCCTTTCTGTGTTGTCGAAAAGTTCTGTTAGGGAATGGATGAAGTTCTCATCCAAGTTTCGTAGTATTTTGTTGGTGGTGCTGTTTTTTGCTGGTGCGGTATTGGTGTGCAGCTTGAATATTGCTGCTCTAACCTCCCACGTTGTTACGTCCGCGTAAAGCTCGGATTTCTTTATGCCCAATTAGAAATCGAGGGGTAATTTTGGAGTGGTTTTGAGGTGCCTGTGTTTGAGAGTATTGATCAATGGCACCAAATTCAAACCCATTCTATGAATGAGGCGGGTTAAATTACACTGTTGGGTGCTCTTCGTCGTTGTGAGTTCTAAGATTCAGCGTTTCAAATTTTCTTGTGTTTCTTGTGTCAGGTTGGCCTACACACGGTTGCAGGGTGTCGCCACTGCTGGCAGGTTAGTTGTGCTGCGTGAGTCTCTATCGTCCTGATTGAGGTTGATAACCTTGACTTGAGTGGTCTACTGCATTTGTTTCGAAGTCACTTTTTTTGCAGGCCGGAGTGAGCCTCCCGTACGTGAAGGAGTCTGCTGTCGACCGCATCCAATATCGATTGCTCGAGATCTTAGATAGAGCTGTGTCAGTGTCTTTTGTGCCTTCAGCCAACCTTATCGCAAGGTGTTGGATTTTGGTGTGGGCGTCGATCCGGAGGCTCAGAAACTTGTCTTAGTCTGTGAGTTTCAACTTTTGTATTGAGAAAGCAATACTACGACAGCCGAAGTAAGACGCGACGGCATAGCTACGCCGCGAAGAGGCGCGTAACTACGGTCTCCCCATAACAGAATCAACTTGCCATGACATTTGAACTTAGTTGCTCTTATGCCACGGGTAGGAGCTGCTAACTCGGGTCGCTCCTTTGATATGGGAGGGTGATATCATAAACAGCCTGCCAGAACCGTTTGCATTCTCGTTACCCCTACTAAAGGCAGGCACGTCTATACTGCTTGGTTGACGGATGATTTTATATGTGGGTTGGTGGCTTAGGCTCTCGCGGCATACCCTTAAATAATGACCTTATGTATCCTCAGTAATGTAGCACTTCACACTGATATGATGTGATAAGGAAATAATGTAACAAACAAACGAAGCTTCCGCCGTTGCTTTCGCAACTAGGGTTAACCAGAGCTAAAACACAGCAATTTTTTTAATGAACTGAGTAATAGAGTTTATCAGTAGTTTGGGATCATTTATTGGTGGCTGCTTAGGCAGGTTTACATGTTCGACCGCTGACATTGTGTGATATTCTTTATGAGCGTGAGATCGAGTGTGGTGTTGTGCTGGCTGCTGTTACCGATGCGCATATGTTGTCTCGGATTGTTGACGAGGATGAGTCCCTGGTTGTGGTTTTGTGCCCAGAGATGTGCCCTTTTTCTGCAGTAGAATGTGCACCACCAGCTGACATGCCTGGTGCTACAATCGCCCCTTTTGCGGGAATTGAACGCGGGTCGATCGCCTCTCTGGGCAGTCGCTCTACCTACTGAGCTGACCAGGAGGGTCCGCAGACAGGGTGACAGGGCGAAGGCGACTAGATCCATAACTCGAAGTAGGAAAGGAAGGACTGTGTGATTCAACAGGGTCGCCTAAATATATAACTAAAGATTTAGGGTTTTTACTGTTTTAGGCTAAGTGTACTGGATTTATTGAGTCGAAAACCATGCCTTACCCCAGTCTGTATTGGAGCTTTTGAAGAACAACTACCGTGCCGGGCATGTATATAGGTGGGACCGATGCGGAGCTTAGTGTAACTCCGGTGCTATAGGCCGTTATCATCACAGATGGCGCCACCGCGTTATAGTCCGGACTGCGCATTCACTTCTCGGCTGGATAAAAGAGCCGGTAGTATGATGAAAGCCTTTTAATATAGAGGGACGGTTGCTTGATTTAGGGTGGTTGATATTGTTCGTGGTTTGCTGATCGATTACTGAGCAGTGATTCATGAACATTGCATCGAACCAGCATGATGTTAAGATCGCGTCTATTCTAAGATTTGAGCATCTGTGATACAACTATTAGGTTCTAGGGCGGCACTGTCATTAGAGATTTTGTCGCAAGCGTGTAATAGTGAAAGGGGAGGCTTCCGCTGAGGATGTGCCTTCTGGTGATGATATTGCTCGACGACGAGCAGAGAATTTCGATCAGAATAATGTCGAGAAGGGGGCGGAGAAAATCGCTCGGTAGGTAGGTTGCAACTTTAATGATTCAAAAAAGAACCAGGGGGGGGGGGGGGGTAAAGGGAAGCGAGGGAGCAGGACGATGAAGGGCCCTCAGGCCGCTCTAGATGGCCGGGCACTTTTGTGCTTCGGCGACCCCTCGGGCCCAGCTCACTGTCAGAAGCTGTACCTCCGGCAGCGAGCTGCGCAGAGCAGCCTCCCATCGCTCCTGGTGTCTTGGCCTTTGCCACGGGGGCTTGGGTTTGTTCGGGCAGTTCAGGAAGACGTGAGTAAAGTCGGCTCTGGTGTTAGGACACAAGTGGCAGTGAGGAGAGGTTTCGCCACGGTTTATAACAGAGAGAAGGAAAGGGGTCATGACTGTGGCCGTCTGAAGTCTGCGCCAGAAAGCCTGGTCGCTTTTGGGAAGAGATTTATGCGGAGGAGGGTACAGCAGGCGGGAATTTCTATAAAATACGGTGAGGTCGTGGTAGTTAAGAAGCCGATCTCTGGCACTGCGAGACGAAGGCACCAGGTCGCTCTCAGCCCGGTTGACGAGTGCTCGGGCTTGGGAGTGAGCGGCCGTGTTGCCTGGGTGTTCGCTGTGCGCAGGGACCCAGAGGAGGGTGATGAGGTGATTCATTGGAGGGGATGATGCTAGAATGTTTGCGGCCGGGGAGTGGATTTTGCGATGGGCATAATTACTAATTGCTGTTTTGGAGTCTGAGAAGATATACTCCGCAGAGGAGTGTGTGATTCCTAGGGCAATTGCTGCTTCTTCAGCTTGCAGGGAATCCTGCAAATTTGGAATGGACGCACTGACTATCGTGTTGTGGAATTCATCCACGACGGCTAATGCGAAAGCTGGTCGGTTTGAATATTCGGCCGCGTCTACGTAAACTGCCGGAGCGCCAGGAGGGTAGTGCTTGTGCAAAGTCTTGGCTCTAGCTTTTCGTCTCTCACGATTATGCTCCGGGTGGGTATTTTTGGGAAGAGGGGGAATCTAAAGATTGTTGCTAACAGCGGTGGGAGGATTGCGTGTGGCCGAGGTATGACCGGGTAGGTTTATCCCAATTCGGCGCAGAAGAATTTGGCCGGTTTCGGTATGTGAGAGTCTGTGGTACTGACTAATGAGGTGAGCTTCTACCAGCTCTCCCAAGGTGTTGTGAACCCCTAGTTGAAGTAGTTTTTCAGTAGGCGTTGATTTAGGGAGGAGGAGAGCGCTTTTGTAAGCCGTGCGGATAAGTCTGTTGAGTTGCTCGGTCTCCGTGGGTGTGAGGTAGAGGTAAGGGATGGAGTAGGTGATCCTGCATAGGCAAAATGCTTGAATGAGGCGACGTGTGTCTGCTTCCCTCATGCCGCGATGGCGATTGGCGATACGCTTAATTAGTGAGGCTGTATTCAAAATGGCAGCACGAATTAATTTTATGGTCTCGGCGTTGGAGCCGTTGTCAGAAATACTGAGACCTAAAATTTTGATTCTACTGACCCTGCGGATGGGGGTGTCATTTAATGTGACTTGAATATTCGGGGGGTTTCGTTCTTTTAGGTCCATGACTATGAGCTCAGATTTAGCTGCCGAGCAGCTTAGACCAATGCTGCTTGCATGAGTAGCAACAGTGTCAGCGGCCAGCTGAAGTTTGGATTCTATTTCGCCATGGTTGCCGGTATTGACCCAGATGGTGATGTCATCCGCATACAAGGAGTGGTAGATGGAAGGAATTTTGTCAAGATCCCTCGCTAACGGGATAAGAGTAATGTTAAATAGAAATGGGGACAAAACTGCTCCCTGGGGCGTTCCCTTACTGCCTAGCGTGAAAGGGCAAGTTTTTACTGTGCCTAATTGTAGGCAGACGGATCGGTTGCTGAGAAAGGCAGCAATATAGTCATGCGTGCTAGAGCCCACGTTTAGGTCGCTCAGTGATTGTAAAATGGAGGAGTGGGCAACATTATCAAAGGCCTTCGTCAGGTCCAATGCAAGGATAGCTCTGGTGATGTGAGGGAAAACGGGATTGAGCACATCCTCCTTAAGTTGTAACATGACGTCTTGAGTTGACAGGCCCGCGCGGAAGACAAGCATGGTGGTGGGGAAGAGCTGGTTTTGCTCCATGTATCGGTTAAGTCGATTTAGGATTAGGTGCTCCATGACTTTACCTGTGCAGGAGGTTAGAGAGATTGGTCTCAGATTCTTAAGGTCTAAAGGTTTGTTAGGTTTTGGTATGAAAGTTACCTTGGCTGATTTCCATTCCGGGGGCAGCGTGCCCTGATCCCAGTGTTGATTCATGTACCTAGTGAGAGAGGCTAACGATTTGGCGTCTAAATTTCGTAGCGCTTTGTTAGTTACTCCATCAAGACCTGGTGCGGACGTGGTGCGGAGCCTACCCAGGGCAGCCCATACCTCCGCCTCTGTGATGGGAGCGTCCAAGTCTGAACTGGGGGTTCCTTTGTAAGCCGGTAATGGTTCCTGCTTTAAGTCGGGGAAGTATGTGGCTTTAAGAGCTGCTTCAACGTCTTGCCCCTGTTTCTCCGCCTCGTGCAGTAGTTTGTTGATTTGTTTATTATTTTCTGACCGTGAGGAACATTGGTTTAGCATATGGCGGAGGAGAGACCACGAGTTCTTCATGTGTAGAGTGCCGTCTAATCGATTACATATCTGATTCCATTGCTGTGACGAGAGCTCGGCCGCGTGTTCGGTGATGAGCTGGAGCGTTTGCGCCATTTTCCGTTTTAATTTGTGATTATGTTTTTGCCTGAGCCATCGTTTCTCTAAATTCTGATAGGCCTCCCAGAGGTGGAGTAGTCTGCTGTCAACTGGATCGCCAATATGTTCTGCCGGGGCCAATTTTTCGCTAAGGGATACATCCCGTAGGAGCTTAGAAGCCCAGTCCATATAGTCATGAATTTCGTGTGCCGGGTTTTGGTCTCTAATTTTGCAGAACTTGTCCCAGTCTACAATAGGTTTAAGGTGAAACTGAGGCCGTAAACTAGCAGACGGCAGCGTAACTGTTAGGATGTAATGATCGCTGCCGAGGTTGATTCCCTGTGAGTCCAGTTAGCCTGATGGACGTTCTTAGTAAAAGTAAGGTCTGGGCTGGTATTTCTGCTCACACTGTTGCCAATGCGTGTGGCTAGTGTACAGTCAGTGACTAGGGTGCACTTATTTTGCTGAATGTACTGAGATAGGCTGGTGCCCTTGCGAGTGTTCCTATTATATCCCCAGTCTACGTGTGGCGCATCAAAATCACCCGTTACCACTGTAGGAGCGGAGCCTGCTGTTTGGATGGCCCTGTCAACTGCTTCAAATACAGCAGTAAGGTTATCTCTCGGATGAGAATAGATATTTAAAATGAAATATGAGAGTTGTCTTTTACGATGGGGGAGGAGTTCGAGTAGAGTGGAGTCGGAATAGAGGTCGGACAGATCGTGAGCTACATACACGATATTTCTCTGGATATATGTGGTAACCCACGGGGAAGTAGAATGGGAGTGTATAGCCTGATAGCCTAGAAGCTTGCATGCCTTTAAAGGCTCTTGTATGCAGATAACAACTGGGGAAGGTGTAGAGTGCTGTATGTATAAAGAGAGATTATCTCTCCCGTTGCAACCCGTGGCAGTTCCATTGCCATATGCAGAGTGAAGAGGGGGAGGAGGAGGCAAGGGCGCAAGGGGGGGTTATTGCTAGGAAGGCGCTTGAGAGGGGGAGGATTGTGGCAGGGCGTCCAAGGGGGAGAGCCGAGCAACTAGCATGTCGAGAATATTCTCTATCTTGGTAAAGCGTTCGGCGATTTGGGTAAAGCCTAAATCAACATTTTGTCTGAGCCCCCTGTGCTCTTTACGGATTTGTTGAAATGCGCATTTGGGGTCCTCGTCAGCTGGATCGGGCTGTTGTGTCCTCTTCTTTTTCGCGGGCTGGGGGGAGGATTCTATGGGATCGCTCTCTGATTGGTCTGCTATATCTGACTCCGAGGTGGAGAGGGCGATAGTAAGGGACGAAGAAGGTTTAGGAGTAGGTGCTGTGAGTGTATTTAAGCGTTCCAGTACCAGAGCCAACTGTTGCTTTAATTCCTGATTCTCTCTAGTTAGACGTTCGATAGTTTCCTGAGTTTTAGAGTTTTCTTTTGATTCAGATCGGATTTTAGTGGAGCGGGAGGCTTGCTCTGCCCAGCTCACCTTTTGGTAATGGGTCCCAGTGTCCCGGCTTTGGGATCCAGTTCGTCCAGGACTTTTGCTCCTGTTGCGATGGTGTCCGTCTTCGATTCTTGGGAAGAACTCCTTCGTGAGGTTGAACTCCTGCTGCTGCTGCGCCTGTCGTGGACGGGAGGGACGAATATAGCGGCGTTGGTAGTGTTTCTTGCAGGCCCTGTCGCCCGTCATGTGGGCGCCCCCACAGATCACGCACGTCGGAATGCAGGGGAGGTCCGCTTGGTGCTTCTGTCCACAGCCTGGGCAGGTGAGGCGATTCGGCAAAGGGCACACGTCGCGTCGGTGGCCGATTTGTCTGCAGTTCAGGCAGGCCTCCACTTTGGGGCGGAAGGGTAATACTGCGTAAAGGACGCCAAACATTTTCACCGATGGCGGAAGTCCTTCAGCCTTGAAGTGAATGAGCACAGAACGCGAAGTTCGCCCCATGTCCCTGGCCTGGACAATCGGTAAGAGAGGATTCGCCCGGCGTAGTTCTCTGAGCCAGTCCTGCGGCGACTCACCGTTCCAGGCGCGGTAGATGATTCCTGGTCGTGCCCCGTCCGGAGGAGCTACGTATGCGTGGAACATAAGTTTGCTGCCACGAAGTGTGAGTTGTCTGATTTTAGCATAATTGGCAACTCGGTCTGCGCAAGAAGTTGACACTGTGAAAATATTCTTGGTCAGGTTGGTACATATGAGGTCCTCCTTGGCAACAGTAGGCTGCAATCCGCTGCCGGCGACAACAGCCGCCCGTAGTTCTTCATCGTTGTATTGGACTAGACTGACACCCGCATTAGGGCGGAAAACAATATTGAAGTCGTCAACCGGCAGCCGCGGTTGACGGAGGCGCGTCGCAGCTGTCTCGTGGACATTTGAGGGAACGCTTGCTGCGGACGCCGCTTTGCTTGCGTGCGTTCCATCAGCTGATGCAGCTTCACTTGCCTGCTTCTCGTCGGGTTTTTCAGATTGCTGTCCAGGCAAGCATTTTCGAGCATTGAGGACTTCAGTCCATTCTGCCGGATTGAATTCTGCGGCGGGAAGATCCTGGCCGCTCACGGTGTACTCCATCTGGGTGTTGAAGAGGCGCGTTCGTACGCGAGCCCTACGCCGGTGCAGATGGCGTTAGGGCTAGCGAGGCGGCATGTAGCCACGCAGCCGGAGTAGAAGTTCTTGAAGTTCCGGAAAAAAGTAGAGGTCCAAGGCACTCACCAGCAGCTACGGCGAGGTGTTAGCGTTCCGTGGAAACCACTTTCGCACCAGAAGAGCAGTTTTAGTTCTCGAAAAAACTGTAGAATGCGGAGCCCGTGCGAAGCGCGTCTGCCTTGCTCGGCCCCCTAGCGGGACAAATCGCTCGGTGTGAGGCGGTTGAAGTAAAGACGAGATGCATGGGTACGAATGCCATGAGTGAGGAAATGAGTGGGCAAGCGATCGGTTTCGCTTTAAAGCGCAGCTGAAGCGCCTAGAACGTTTGAAATCGCTAGGTGAAGCAGTCAGTTCCACATTCAACTTCAGTTCCACATTCAAGTTACCTTCACATATAGAACGCCTTTATTTTTGAAACCAATTTCTAGCTGAAGCGAAAGCTTCACAATGTTAGGAAAGGCGATGGTCGCGTGGCACTAAAGTTTACTTCCAAAAAACCTTGACCTAATCAGGTGTGGGCGTCTACAATAGCGTTGTGTCCACCCAAAACTGTGCCTCACTTTCACAAAACGCAATCCAATCAGCGAGGCGCAGTACACAAATGCCTGTCCGTTTCGGCCCCATCGAAACGAAGAGGCGTCCGTGTGCTGTGCGATATCAGTGCACGTTGTTGTTGTGGCTGTAGGAAGCAGGGAAAGAAAGAAAATGCACGGGCCTGCTACTGGTTCTGTAGCTGAGCCACCTCCGCTGCCTCGTACGCACAAAAGAGAGATAGTAAGGAAGAAAGAAAATTGGCAGTGGCTTAGCTTGGTTAAGCCTGGTAATTGCTAAAGCAATAGCTATGGCTACGCCTAGGTTCCGCTGGTGGTGTAGCTGATAGTAGTGTTTGTGGTTATGCTTATGACTATGCAGTGATTCACTCTGACCACGGCATCTGGTTCAACTATTGTTTACTGCGGGGTGCTACCTGGTTACTCTATCTATAACTAGTAGCGAGGCAAGGAGTTCCGTAGCTTCAACGATATACTTGGTTGTGGGTGAGGTTAAGGGCAGAATGTACAACTGCCGCTCCGGCACCGGCTACAACGGGATTCTTTGCGACGGCAGAAATGAAAGCATCCCTGGAGACTGCGTTGGTTCCACCTGCCTCTAGGCCACCTCCTATAGTATCCAACGTTGCACCCCCGGCGGTAGCTGCGGTAGGAGGAATAGTTAAGCCGCGGTTGGTAGCTACCGCCTCGCGAGTTGACAGCGCGAGTTGGGGGCCCTGTTTTTGCGGCAGATGGGATGACGTCACTCCGGCTATAGCTCTCCCTCACGGAGTGAGCGGGAGTTAGGCCGCGGTTGACAGCCACCGCTTCGCGAGTTGACGGCGTGTGTTGGGGCCCCTGTTTTTGCGCAGCTGTGCTTAGCGGCGCGCCAAAGGTCACGCTAAAGGTCAATGGTAGCTACCGCATCGCTACGCGAAGGGCTGAAAAGTGAAAGTAAAAAACCGATTTAAAACTGATTTCTTTATAGGAAGGGAAAGGCGCGGTAACTGTCTCACCCGTTTTCTGTGGACACTGTAACCGCGCCGTAAGGGAAGGGAGGAAGGTGGGAGTGAAAGTGGAAAGAGAGAAAGAGGAGCCGTAGTGGAGGGCTACTGAGTAATTTCGACCACCTGAGGATCTTTACCGTGCGCTGACATCGCACAGTACACGGACGCCTTTTCGTTTCGCCTCCATCAAAACGCAGCCGCCGAGGTCGGGTTCGAACCCGGGTACTCCGACACAGTAGTCGGGCGTCGGGCGAAAAGTGAAAGTTGTATTGCAATAAAAAGAAAAGGAAGAGAAAGACGGGTGCCGCAACAGCCTTTGTCCACAACCGAAGCGGTGGAGTGTGCAATGGCGGCCTATAACAGATAGACATTCGGCGGCAGGCTAGCCTCCCCAGAAAACGGAGTTGACCTACCAGTCCCAATGCACATGGTAACTACCGCTAAACACATGGACAGAGCAGAAGCGGACACCACCGGAAACGGACACCACCAAAAGTAGACTACCAGTAACAGCCCCGTAGGGCCAGAAACAGCCACCCTTCACCCCTTCCTCAGTGGACGTCAAGAACTCCAGGTCGACATTACACCGGCAACCTCCAATACGGCATCCCTTTCTCTCTTTCCGCTCTCAATTGCACCTTCCTCTGTTTACTTACGACCTGGCTCAGGTGTCCAGAGAACGTTTCGCCCCGCCGTGGTGGTACAGTGGTATGACGCCCGACTACTGTGCCGGAGTACCCAGGTTCGAACCCCCCCTCGACGGCTGCATTTAGATGGAGGTGAAACGGTGTGCTTTGCTGTGCTGTGCAATGTCAGCGCACGTTAGAGAACCCCAGGTGATCGAAATTACTCCGAAGCCCTCCACTATGTCACCTCGTTTACTCTTTCCGCTTTCACGCCTACCTGCTTTTATTCTCTTACGGCGCGGTTGAGGTGTCCACAGAAAACAAGTGAGACAGGTACCGCGCCTTCCTTTCCTATAAATCAAAGAAAGGGAACATTTCTGACAGATAATGCGCCTTTCTTTTCCTGTGAACCAATTATTATTTGCGAGGCAGCCTTGTGCTGTGCGAACCCAGCCGAAAAAAACTTCAGACCTGTGTTAAAATACGACAAAATATCATGTAGTTCAGTCGCAACCATCAGATTTTTCTTTATTTCTGTAGTTTTGCTGTAGTATATTTCTGTTGTCTGTAGTTTTGCACTTTTCTGCTGTAACTACAGAAACCTCTGATGTTACTACAGAATGTTCTGTGGTCACAACAGGTTTCCCGTCAAAAACCGCACAGAAATTCTGTCGTAACATCAGAGGTTTATGTAGCTTTTTCCGACTGGGACGTCAGCGCACGCACTGTAAAGGCAACCATGCGGCTGTAATTACTCTACAACTTTCATTATGGGACCTCTGTCACTCATTCTGATTTCATTGCCACCTTCCTCCCCTCGTTGAGTCTGACTAATACTGTAGTTTCCTTTTACAAAGCAATCTACAATTTGCAAGAAAAGAAATGAAAACATGACATTAACTTTGTTAGGTGCAGGTGTTCAATATTCTATGGTGTCCATCCAAGAATATAAGGCACCTTACTTTCCTCAAAACCTTAAGGCAACTGGATTCGAACCCCACTACCGGAGAGAAAATCATCCTTGCACTAGAACTCAAAGGGAGATTTGACAACACAACTCAACGGGGCCATAATTTAGCACTTGAGACAAACACATGTAGTACCACGCTTACAACTACGTCAATGTCTCATGGACAAACTCTTGCATCCGAATAGAGGACAAACAAATAAAGATGGCGATCTTTTCTCCATCCGCATTTGGGCGGCGGATGTACGACTGTGGAAAAATAAATATAAAGCCGTAGCAACAGTGGTGGGCTCGGACCTCAAGGAAACCGCTAGCGCGTCGGCACGGGACTGCCCGGCAACCGAAGAAGGGATGGCTGCTGTTCTAGCGGCCGCGGAAGGCTACCGGGTACACAAACCCTTGACAATTTTCACAGATTCGAATGAGGCATGCCGTAACTTCACCAACGGCAGAATAGGCCACAAATCCCTTCAAATTCTTTTTCAAGCTGTCCTACCTAAAGAACCAATTGCACACACCATTTTCTGGATACCGGGACACACAGAGACAGAGGGCAACCAAAAGGCTGACGAAGAAGCTCGCAAGCACACGAACCGAGCGCTTCCCAACTCGGGCCCGGATATCTTCATGAGGGTAATACCGACGTATTCTGATATCCTAAATTATTATAAAGGTACGAAAATAAAATACTCTCCTTCCCACAACGTCTTAAATCATCAGGAAGCAGTCAACGGGCGGAAACTTCAAAACCTTCCCTAATGTACACATCTTAAGTAAAATGTTCCCGAACCAATACAGGGACGTTTGTCCATGGTGCGGTGCTATGCGCACCCTATATCACATAACTTGGGAATGCGATAGAAACAAAGCTTTCCACAAACTAGAAATTCTGAGTGTGGAACAGTGGGAGACTATGCTCTCCAGCGGCAACCCAATCCTCTAAAGTGGACTGGTTATCTATGCCCAGCGAGTAGCAAACCTCAAGGGTGCCCTGGAGAAGGGGCGCCAACCCTGTAAGACGGAGCCACGTCATCGACGCAAAGATGATGGAGGAACTCTGTTGGCAATAACTCTAAAGTAGAGCAATAAAGTTTCTCCTATTCTATCCTATCCTATCCCAGGTAATTTCATCAAGGGGATCAGTTTCTTCAAATCTTGGAGAATTGGCGCATTGCCAGATTTGATTATTTTGACTCAGAGGTACTTTGTAGAGATTGCAAGCTTCTGGGTCGCCGGTCAACTCATTATGCATGATAATATGAGCAAAGAAACGATTGGCCTGCATTGTTCGCAAAGCCCTGCATACTGAGGGTGTTCGGGACCTCTCTGGTGGTGGATAGATTCTTCCGTTTAGTCTGGGAGTCTCAGAGAGCTCCTTGTAGGTGATGACGGTGTCTTTGTCTCCAGAAAGCGGGGTCTCTATGGCCGCTCAGGGGTATACATCTCGAGCGAGGCGATGGGCCCTTACAAAAATGGATATCGAATTTCTGTTACCCACGTAATGTGTTTTTGATGAGTCATCAACCACTCAAAGGAGACTCAAGATTAGATGTGTTTTAACATCATATCCGCAGCAGACTTTCCTTTGAGATCACACATGAAGTTTTGTGCTTGGAAAACGCAACAGTATTTTTGGGCAGGATCTAATGTGGAAATACATTGACTTTCTCAAATGAAATGTATACATCACTAAGTGAATATATATTATTTCCTTGTTAACTGCACACTTTCAGAGCCCTATGTTTTCATTTCTGATTAGCATATGTAGGGTGTTGCCTAAGAAACAATTTTTATGTGTTTTAACATGAGATCCGCAACAGACTTTCATTTGAGATTACGCAAGAAGTTTTGTACTTGGAAAACACAACAGTATTTCTGTATAGGGGCTAATGTGGAAATACATTGACTTTCTCAAATGAGGGAAATTATACATCACTAAGCGAATGTATATTCTTTACTATGTTTTCATTTCTGTTTAGCATGCACTGTAAAAACAAAAACAACTTTTTGGACATTTGTTTCATTCAAAACACGCTTACACCCTGCGTCTTGGGTGTTTGTGCCATTGTAAATCACTTCTTGCCAAGCGAATGGGTGCTCTGGTTGGACAATATGCTTGAGGGTGTTACGGGCAAGGATATTGTTGTGTACGTGAACCGACGCACTGCCACACCGCCTCCAAGCAAACGGACGCAAGGCCGCTCCATTTCCAATGCCTCCTTCAGCCTCATTTCCTGGTCGACCTTCGTGCGCTGGAACCCAGATGACTGAAACCTCCCAGTTTAGCGGGTGCTGTTTCAGTAGACTGCCCGCCTGCTTGGAAATGAAACCTTTGCCGAAGTTCCTAAGAGCCGCCTTATAATCTGAAAGGATAGTTTTGGCTTCAGTGTCTGTACATGCGGGCGCTATCGCAGCCTCTTCAGATATTAAAGCGTTGCGCGTGTTAATGGATCCAATTACTATCTGGGAGTGGTTCCAATCTACCACTGTTGTGACCGCGGCCCCTTCTAGACCGTAGGCAGCATTGCTATAGGCTGATTCCTCAGCGTGAGTGAGTGAGAAGACTTTATTTACACCGGCATGGACCTCGAGACAGGGGCTCAGCTAGGGGGAGGGTCTCCTTGCCAGCTTTCCTGCGCCGTGGCAGCAGAGAAGGTAATGGAGTAAGCCTCCTCCGCCAGGCGTAGGACAATCTTTTGTTCATCCACATTTGGGCTGCGGATGTAGGACTCCCAGGTAATTTGATCAAGAGGATCAGTTTCTTTAGCTCCCGGAGAATCGGGACATTGCCAGATTAGATGGTTTTGACGCAGAGAGATTGCAAGCCTCTGGGTCGCCTGTCAGCTCATTATGCAGAGTAAAATAAGGAAAGAAATGATTGGCCTGAATTTTTCGCCAGGCCCTGCATTCTTCGGGTATTAGGGACCTATCTGGTGGTAGATAGATCCTTCTGTTTAGTCTGGGAATCTCAGAGAGCTCCTTGTAGGTGATGAGGGGGGTTTTGTCTCCGGGTAGCGGGGTCTCTATGGCCGCTCTGGTGTATACATATCGAGCGATGCGATGGGCAGCCTCATTGCCTGGTAGACCTTCGTGAGCTGGAACCCAGATGACTGAAACCTCCCGGTTTAGCGGGTGCTGTTTCAGTAGACTGCCTGCCTGCTTGGAAATTAAACCTTTGCCGAAGTTCCTAAGAGCCGCCTTATTGTCTGAAAGGATAGTTTTGGCTTCAGTGCCTGTACATGCTAGCGCTATCGCAGCCTCTTCAGGTATTAAAGCGTTGCGCGTATTACTAGATCCAATTACTTTCTGGGAGTGGTTCCCATCTACCACTGCTATGACCGCGGCCCCTTCTATCCCGCAGGCAGCATCGCAATAAGCTGATTCCTCAGGAGGGTCATTTATTAGTTTGCTTTGAATAAATTTTGCTCTATGCTGTCTTCGTTCCTTGTCATAAATCGGGTGCTTATTCTCAGTGATAGGTGCAATTTTGAATAGTTTCCACGTCTCAAGCTCCAGGATTTCAGCGACATAGGGTGGCTCACCTGACTGAAGCTGTAGTACTTGCAGTATTTTTCGGCCCACTAGAGTGGAGTTAAGCCGCCAAATCTGGGCCTCCCTGACCACTTTAGCAACCTCTTCCCAGGTATTATGCATTCCCATAGCTAGAAGCTTCTCTGTCGACGAGTTGGGGGGGATGACAAAAGCCATTTTGAATGACGTTTTGATCATTTTCTCTAACTTCTCTACTTCATCAGGAGTGAGATTGAGAAAGGGGGTGGCATAAGCTATCCTGCCGATTACAAAGGCACGAAGCAGTTTATTAGGCAGTGTTCTCTGAGGCCTTTGTTCCTGAGAAAGATTCGCCTAAATATCCCCGTTACCTGGTCGACATACCTCAGCCTATTTTAGTCTTTGGTACTTTCAAATTGCGCACCAATTGTAGTATCTGTCAATCGTGCAATGCCGCTATCATCCTCACGGTAGACAAGCGAAATTATGAAGAACGTTTCGCGACCCGAGGCGTGGCACAGTGGTTGAGCCCTCGGCAGGGAATCCAAGGCGTGGAGGGTCAATTCCCGGATGAAGACAATTTTTTTTTTTCATGGGGAGGAATCGCACATCTCAAGCGTTACTAGGCAACGCCGGCAGATGGCCTTGATTGTGACGTCACTGCTTTAGGCATCCGCGAAGCTCAGCTCTGATCCTCGTAGTGGAGATTTTCGCTTCAAAAACACGGACCTTTCTTGCTCGGCCCAAGGGGCACTCAACTAGGGTGCCTCGATGTGCGCTCTCTCTCCTAGGGTAGAGACAACTCCGCTGTATTTGAGCCCAACTTTCTCTAAGCGCTTCAGCAGCGTTCCTGCCATCTGCAATCCCGCACTTGAACGCGCGCCAAGGAATTCCTGGCGACAGGAGCGATGGCGTACCGTCCAAACGCACTTATCGGAGAAAGTGTGACAGATACTGCTGCTTTCCTCCAGAAGTCTCATCTTGTCTAGCGTTCCTGCCATGTGCAATCTCAAACCGCGCGATGTCATTGCGCGTTAAAGAACCCTAGGGGTTCGAAATTTCCGGAGTCCTCTACTAAGGCGTCTCTCAAAGCCTGAGTCGCTTTGAGACGTTAACACCCCCCCCCCCCCCCCCCCCCAAAAAAAAAAAAAAAATAAATAAATAAATAAAAACCAAGCTTGAACGCGTGCAAAGAAACGCCATGCGACAGCCACCGCAAAAATGTGACACACTTTGTCCACGACACTATGAGGAGCGACGGAGGGGAGCACGCGCATCGAGGCACGCTACTCTACAAGGCGTAGTGCTGCCAATATCTAAGAATGTTGTGTTGCCCCCTCTACTCTTAGCATTGCCACCATGCGCTCACCTGCTCTCCTATGATGCGGTCGAAGAAATCAAATTTCGTACATCAACGCCCCTCGCTCATATGCTGGACTGAACTCAATCCCTCCTTGCAAAGCGGCCCCAACTAAGAATGTAAGAAAATCACAGTCCTCAAAAAATTCATACACAGCCAACGATGACGTGTGTGACACAACACTGGCAAAGCTCTGGCAGGTGGTGAGCCAGGAGGGCCGCCGCATGGCACGTTAGGTTTCTAACAAGCGCTGTGAATTACGATGCAAGGATGTCTTGAGGCTCACGAAATTATTCCTGACCAATCGAATTTTGTATTCGACACCTTACCTTCCCTTTGTGGAACACAGAGTAGGATGCTCTGGAAGTCATTCTACATAAAATCATAAGCACTGGACCACATGATTTCTTCCTCTAAGCGACGTCTTATGGCACCTGTGTAATGGTGAATACTTCTGGGGTGCTTCGGGTAAACCACCTCACCAACCAATGCACGCGTCTAAGACAGAGACCGGTGACTACCTTCTAGCCCGACTTAGCATCCAGCACACCCGTCTCACACAGCAGAAATGTCATATTTCCGCATAATGGAGAAGCACCCTCCACTTCGCGGTCTCTCCCCGCCAACGTCCTAACAGAATTCCAATTGCCTTCGCCTGGCGCGGGCGGAAGCCTTTTCTAAATAGACGCCTTCTAAATAGACGCCTCTGGCCCAGTCCCTAGGGAGTGGTACACAGCCGTGCTCATCCCCAAGAGGAATAGCCTAGATGACATTACGTTCAAGGCTAAGCCGCCAACCCATGAGTAAGAGGTTGCCATCCCACTGGCCGACTCCAATTCCTCGTCCAAATGCTTAATATATTACTCGCGAGGATTTACCGCATCTATCAATATTGTAGTCGAGCCTGGGATCATGCTTGTTGTTTACCCCTTCGGGATCGTGGTCATCAAGAGCGGCGTTTACATGGATCCGACAGGAGCGGCTTGAGTTGTGTCCGAAAACTGGTTCTCGAATTCATGCAAACCTGGTCGGGTCGGGTCGAGAAAACGACGGGTCGAGTCTAGTCAACTCCCGTGCAGGGGTTGGTTGACTGGACTCGACCCCACCGCAGGAAGCATGTAAATGCTGTCGGGTTGGGTCGGGGCACAGTGCGAAAAGAGAACGGTACGGAAAACGCCAATGTGCGGGCAAAAACCGAAATCGGCGGTATCTGCCACTTCTTCGCCTCGACGCAAGGTGCCACCGTAATCGCCGTTCGTTCACAACCGGTTCTGGGCTCGTCAGGTCGGGTTCCTGTAAACCCGGTAGTGTCGTGTCCACTCAACTCAACTTTGGAATCTCCGCTGTTGGGTCCATGTAAACAGGTCTAAGGTCTCTACGGCAATCAGGCAGCCGACACCGCCTGCGCATTCGCTCTATGGCATTTCCTATAGGACCCGACTCGGACCAGGCTTGCGAGTGTAATCAGGCCTACACATTTAAGCAAATATGCGAGTGTCACAAATACATACACCTAACTATCCCAAACCAGTGCAAAAGGCTGGGGAAGGCTAGCAATTTGGTATCTGATCACGACCCGGGAAGGTAAATTATTTTGAACCCCCATTCGGCGGGCGGTGCTCGCACGATTGCCAAGTGTCTTAACCCGCATATGAGCCTGCCAGCCAACCCAATCCCTACCACCTATCCCCAACAGCACCAAAAGAACTGGGAGGCATCTTTTCCCGGTCAGCTCTCTCAAAGAAATAAGTGCCTTAACGCAGCGTACCTGACCAGCGGTAAACGCCAATGGTGTTCCTCTTTAGGCATCCCGCCTAATTATTTAATGCTGTGACCTTAAACACATCTGTGTATATATTAAATGCTTTCAACGCCAATAGCGACTGCCTTTTGATGGAGGCGAAATGAACAGACGTACATGTGCTGTGCCATGTCAATAAATGTTAAAGATCCCCAGGTGGTCAAAATTACCCCACTGTATTCCACTAGGGCCCCTACTTTACATTTCTGCGTTCACTCTCACTTTCCTCCTATCCCTTTCGGCGCGACTAGGGCGTCCCCAGAAAAAAAAAATAGTGAAAGATACAGTGCCTTCCTTCTCTTGTTGGCCAATTTGTTATTATTTGTTTATTTATAACCTCTACACCAATTTTGTGCTTCTTTTATTTTTTATTAAGGCAAGTTATGGTAAAGAAAAAGGTGATACACAGTATATTGCTGCCACAAAGCTATTGCTCCATCATTAATAGATTCAAGCTATTTTATTGCAAAAGCAATACAAGGCTCATGAACGGCCTTTCGCGTAGCGGCGGCCGGTAGCCGCGACCCGCCGCACTCCTCCCGCTGGAGACGCTGCGCGGTAGACCTCTGACGTCATACCAGGAGCGAGAGATGGGCTACCAAGTCTAGTTATATTACTCTAGAAGATTGGTAGCCACGCGTGAAGGCACGGCGCATTGCGTTCCTTCTGTTGGAGTCGCTGCTCTCACTTTGACGTCACAATATAGAGGTTGCTGGCGGAGCCGAGGGTATATACTCACGTTCACGGTTTGCCAACTCAGTCGCCATGCCTCCGCAAGCGAAGACTCGTCGCCTCGCTGCTGCTAGCTTTCGCAACCTACCAGGCTTAACCAAAGCGAAGCCCGAGACAATTTTTTTTTAAACCCCCGCCATTTATTTGATTGATATCTGCTTATCTGATGCAAAACTAAAAATGTTACAGAAGAGCTTTGTGTGTCTCCGTTGCCATGACTTTCGGCACATACTTTATAGTGCGGTGCGGTTCGAGTGAAAAAATCATGAGGCATAGTAAATACATTATGTCGGCCAAACATTATCTAACGTTGTGATCGAGCATCTTGGTTGTGGTAAATGATGCCCTCTCCACGTCGCTTGATAAACAATAGTGCCCACTAAGACGTATTCTAGCGTCTTGAAAAGATGCCCTGCTCGTCTCATGGAAACAGGTTGCCCCGGATGAGAGTGCCTTCGAAATTTATCTTCTGTGAGTCTTATGCCCTTCATTCTCTGATCACAAATATTGCATAGTCAAATAATTTCTTACATCTAGCACAACTTGTCTTTCGCATGCCTCCGTCCTGAAGCACTAAGCTGGCTATTTTTCTGTATCCTTTGCAGGCGAAAAACACTACTGACTTTGAGAAAGGCTTCAGTACAATTCCAAAGTGAAAGGTTTTACTCATCGGATGCACTTAATCGGGAACAGCTCATCGGCGCACTTTCTTCACTCTTTTCTTACCGCATTGGCCACTCCCTTCAAGTTTCATGACCACACGACTGCACCTTCACCTTTTCGAAATGAATTTTTATTCTAGAGCAGCAGCCGACAACTGCTTTCCCCAGCGCAACACTGTCATCACATGCCCCACGATATTCCACAAAATAACTGGTTTACAGGAAGGAAAAGGCGCAGTATCTGTGGACACCCGAACCGGGCCGTAAGGTAAGGGAGAAAGGTGGGAGTTAAAGTGGAAAGAGAGAAAGAGTGGCCGTAGTGGAGGGCGACGGGGTAATTTTCACCACCTGGGATCTTTAATGGTGTGGTTTTGGGGGTTTAACGTCCCAAAGCGACTCAGGCTATGAGAGACGCCGTAGTAGCCACCATAGCCGTAGTGGAGGAGCCCGGAAATTTCGACCACCTGGGGTTCTTTAACGTGCACTGACATCGCACAGCACACGGACGCCTAGCTTTTCGCCTCCATCGAAAAGCGGCCGCCTATGCCGGGATTCGATCCCGCGTCCTTGGGCACAGTATTCGAACGACCTAACCACTGCGCCACCCTGGCGGGGTATTCTTTATGCGCATAATACGCGACGCCACTTTTGCGGAGCCCCACTGCGGTGGGGCAGTGGTAAGACGCCCGACTACTGTGCAGGAGTTCCCGGGTTCGAACCCAACCACGGCGGCTCAGTTTCTATGGAGGCGAAATGAAGTGGCGTCCGTGTGCTGTGCGATGTCAGCGCACGTTAAAGATAATAATAATTGATAATTGGTTCACAGAAAGGGTAACTGTCTCACTTGTTTTTTGTGGACACCTGAACCACGCCGTAAGGGAAGAGAGGAAGGTGGGAGGTATAAAGCGAGAAAGAGGAGCCGTAGTGGAGGGCTACGGAGTAATTTCGACCACCTGGGAATCCTTAACGTGCGCGATGTCAGCGCACGTTAAGAGGTGTGCGACTCCTCCTCATTAAAAAAAAAAATTAGTCTCCATCTGTGAGTCGAACCTCCATCCCTTGAATCGCCAGCAGAACCCTCTACAACTGTGCCACGCCCTGCGTCGAGGAACACTCTTCATAATTCTTCTTGTCTACCGTGAGGATGATAGCGGGATTCTGCGAGGGACAGATACTGCGACTAGCGCGCAATTTGAAAGTACCAAAGAATACAATAGTTCAGTGACTCAATTATGTCACCAATCTGCCGTCAGCTATGCAGATCAAGCGGGAACGAATGCGCTCCAATGCCGCTGGGCGGCGTTTCTTGCCTTCCTCGAGCAGATGCTGCGCCTTTCCTTTCCCGTGAACGAACGCCAGTAAATTTAGACGCGCTCGTCATGAAATCCAAGCAGAGTTTAACTCCTGGCCAACGGCGCAGAAGACTGGAGAAACTAACTTCTGCTGATCCCGAGGTAGTTACTGCTTTTCGCTACGTATATCCAGGCATAGCAGAGCTAAGCCAGCTTTCATTTTTTTCCTTCTCTATTTTCTTCCCTGCCCGCACAAGACAGTGGAAGTTGCTCAGCTACAGAACCGATAACTGGCCTGTGCATTTTCTTTTCTTTTTCCTACGGTCGCCACATTTTTTAGCGCAGGGAGGGTACGGGAGCAGTCCTTAAGGGACCACACCTTACAATTACTGGGTGGTCGCCCTCTTACGACAGCCCAATAGCCGCGGCCCGAGCCCGCTCGACCAAGGCTCATTGCGCCGTCAGGTCAGATGAGAGGAGGCTGTGGCCTGTAGCCTGCACCCATTCGCAGACCCTCAATTGGATCCCGACAGAGAAGTCCGGTCCTGATGCTGTGCGCACACATTCGTCAGGCGTCTTAAACAGTGGCCTGAAATTTCACACGCAAGTACCACCTTGGGCAGCCTACCCCGCGGTCCTCCTCACGAGTGTCTCTGGCAGCTGCAGCGAGACCACAAAACAGTGTAAATAGATGTTGGTTGGTTGGTTTGTTGGTGGGATTTAACGTCCCAAAGCGACTTAGGCTATGAGAGACGCCGTAGTGGAGGACTCCGGAAATTTCAACAACCTGGGGTTCTTTAACATGCACTGACATCGTACAGCACACGGGCGCCTTGCTTTCGCCTATCATCTGCTTTGTTGAATTATGTTATACATGCGTTTGGAAATTTTGTACTGGCTTTGTCTCGTTGGAAATGTGCAGTTTGATGGTTGACAATAGTAGGGCAAAATAAACATGATAATATAATTGATTAGTGACTCGACTTTCCTCACTCATGCTTCCACCTCTGGAATTAGCGCCAGCTTAGAAAAATTGGGCTGATTTTATCGTCTTGCAGACAATGCTTATATTGGCGGGCTGTCTAAAGACACCCATCTATATTAAGAAAACCGTAAAAATAAGAAAAATGATGTGGTTTTTACGCAGTTGAATAAACTTGCCACGGGAATGTTCAGCATTTTCGTTTTGTTTAACTTGATAATAATTTACTATGATCTGGCTTGGTTCACTGTACCATGACACGAATACGACATGTCCCATTCACACGCACTGTTTTTCTAATTACTGCTAAAGGCGTGTAGCTATTGAAGAAGCCGTTATCGAATGTTTTTCAAGTTTTGGGCAGCCGCCACTGTCTTTGTCTACAAGTTTTGCCCTTTACCGATTGCCAAAATGAAGGTCTCGAAGAGCTCTTCGAGACCTTCATTTTGGCAATCGGTAGATGTAGAAGGCATTCGCTGTCGTCTTGACTTTGCTCACGCTACATGCAGCGGAGTATCTCAGCGCCGGACAACACCCACAAAGGACTCTGCAGTCGACCTCATATACACGTTTATTGTAAGCAAGCCGAAATACATTTAGTTTTAGGCCAGGCCACACCAACCCCAAAAGATCATTCCACATGCCACAGGCAAAATCATAAGGAGCATTGTTGTATGCCGCTCAAGTTGCAATGATGGATTAATAATGTAACCATCATCACTGGACAGAAAAAATGCCTGCCTGGCCTTGCGCCAGAGTGTAAGAATCTTTGATGGCGGGATTCTGACCTCAACCCTCCATCTCTATGATGCAGCCACAGCTAGCGGCACCCGCAAATTATCACTTGTCAGAGGCTTCACATCTATTTCTGCTTTTGCAGCTTTGGTAGGAAAGCACGAGGATACAGTACAGGAATAAGGTTATTATTCACTGCAGCTGCGGATTTTGGCCGTAGATGTTGTAGGTACTAATTACCCAGATTACAGGATATGCTTTTTTGCCTTTCAAACGCAAACGACAAATATTTTATGATCCAAAGGGGACAACGAATATTTAAAAAGGAAGTCTAGCGACATATCTTTTATTACACCGCCAGTAGATGATATTCAAAACTAGCTGGTGGCCTAGCAACAACGCGGCAACTGCTACCACTACAGTGCCTAGAATATACTGGCACTATAGCTACCACTTGCCATATTGGCTCGGTCAAGTGATCATGTCATCTGCATGTAGTGTGCTGTGCGTGCTCTCTTGACCCCATGGAAACTGTCATGACATTTTGATAAGAACTTCAATAGCACAGAGCAAAATAGCCGTTTCTACATCTCATCTTGCGCCGATTGTAGCCAATTTCTTGCCCTTTAATGAGCGCTAGTATGCTTTCTACACCGTCTTCTGTTTCGCTTAATGTCGTTTGGACAATGGCAGGAATTAATAGACACAGTGTGGGCATAAAACCTCTTACTTTGTTCTCTTGTCGCTTTATTGCTCGCATTTACACTGCAGAAATTTTCGCGCATTATCCTCACTGTTTATTCTCAAGCGGAATAACATTCTTGTAAGGTTGTTGTTGTTGCTGTGGCTGCAGGAAGAAGAAAAAGAAAATGCACGGGCCTGCTACTGGCTCTATAGCTGAGCCACCTCCGCTGCCTCGTGCAGACAGAAGAGAAAATAGAGGAGAGAAAAGGAAGAGGGAGAGAAAGAAGCGCGCTGTAACAACAGCCTTCGTTCTCCACCGAAGCGGTGGCGGGTGCAATGACGGCCTACAACAGATAAAAATTCGAACAGGCTAGCCCCCGCCGCAAGCGGCGGTGACCTACCTGTCCCAGCCCCATCAAGGGAGACATCCCATTCTTGTAAGGTAGTAGTGGACGGTGCTTCTGCGCTGCATGCCCCTGGATTGGCGGGAGCAACTTTTATGGCACTGCATACTTTCGTAATCGTGACCACGTGCGCTGCACAATGATCATTCTCTGGCCGTTGTCAGCTGAGGAGTACTAACAGCCTTTTAAGTAAAGCTAGCAATGCACACCGGCTTTCCAGCGTTTCAGTTGCAGAGACCGGGGAACTTTTTTGTGTTGTTTCGTTCTTTTTAGCTTATTTTTAAGGCCAGGCAGATATTGCAATGGCGTAAGATGCTGACACTTAGACAGTCGCGTTCACAGGCACGTCTTCGTCTTCTTCTTCGCGTTTGCCACGCGCATCCGATTCATCACCCCAACATTTTTCTACCGAGGGGGGGGGGGGAGAGTCCAAGGTGCAGTTTAAGTTTATCCCATATCCTCCCTTAAACTTGACAAGAAGATCAGCTGCCTTCCCGAGGCGCTCCTTGAGCGGAGCCGGACACCAGAGCTGTGTGGTCTTTCTAGCTTCCTTCGCTTTTTGCAGCTCCGCTAGGAGTTATGCACACCTACATTTGTGCACAGATACTTCTCCCGGTCCTGAAGACGGGCACATGTGGACGACCGCTTCTTCCGTGAATCGTTCTGAGACGTTGTGTTCTTTGACCAGCTCGACAGCGAAGTAGTGCTGTCGGGACTGCAGCGTCTGCATCGTTTTCACCAGTATTCGCAAATTGTTTCTCGCCCCGTCGAGTTCATACTTCGATCCAAGCAGGCTCCCTTCCTTAACTTCGCATCTCCGCGGAGAAGCGGCACTTGTCCTACAGCGTTCGGTACGTCTTATCGAAGCCTCTGAGGTTCGGCTTGGACGGTGTACAGAACACGTTTAGCCGGAGTCAATTAGTTGGCTGTATCGTGCTATGACTTCACATCCTTAATGTGCTCGTGCGCTAAACATGCTAGAGTGTCCTCCGACCACACACATATACGCGGACACACAGTCTACACAAGGAATGAACGATTACACACGAGGCCACACGAACAAACCAATTGGAAATGTTCAGAAAAATCAGTCTAAGTCGAGGTCCGTGGAGACTGGCCGGTGGGCACGGAAGTATCAATTAATGCCGTCCTACGACAATGGCCTCTCACTAAACTACAGCGGGGCATTGTCATTGCAAGTATAATGTCATTTGTCTCTGGCGTCCATCTTGCCCAGCGGGATACCGTACTCTTTGAGGCGTCGCAACCGGCGTTCGAACACCGGGTACATGCGGCGGCAGTGGTCGCACCATGGGGCATAGAGATAGACCAGTATCTACTTCGCTTTGGTGATAGTGGCCTTGAAGTTCGCGGCGGTCAGCTCG
Organism: Amblyomma maculatum; assembly: GCA_023969395.1. Classification (NCBI taxonomy): domain Eukaryota; kingdom Metazoa; phylum Arthropoda; class Arachnida; order Ixodida; family Ixodidae; genus Amblyomma; species Amblyomma maculatum. The sequence continues at coordinate 65,657 of JAJIZL010025390.1, forward strand.
TGCGATGCTTTCGCTGGTGGCGTAAGCAGAGGGTCCGTCTTCTCCGTCATCGCATCGATGATCCCTTAGGCGGAAAAGGTGCTCTCATATTTTGTCAGGTTTCCCGGGGGCGAGAATAGCGTAGGATACTTGTTAACGCCAAAGCGGTTGGCTAACTTGTATTCAACCGTGGTGTCCAATTTCACCATCAGCACCTGCAGGTCCCGCAGCCTCAACGTGGTGACCGCGCGGGCGTACTCAGGATACAGCTTCATGCACTGCTCACACCATGGCGCTTAGAAGTTAAGGAACAGGGAGTGCATGTTGTTGACCACCTCGTCGAAGTTGGACGGACTCAGTTTTAATGCGTTCAGCCGGACAATGACACCCATGGTGTCAATGTCTGCCTGTGCTAGTGTGGGCGCCGAGTCCGGCTCAACCTTCTACTTGGGCTTGTCGTCGTCACCTCTGCACTTTACTTGCTCGATCAGGAGTCCTCACCCTCTGTCTCCCGTTTCACGGTCTGATCTCCCTGATCACCCTCACCACTGCTGCGCTCTGCGGCCTTGGTCTCGTCCTTCGCCTCGTTCTTAACCTCTCTCTCGGCGCCTTCAGTTTTCGCAGGCTCCAGTAGCTCATGCGCCAGCTTGGAGTTGTCCACATCCAGAGTCGGTTCTTTAACCCTAGTGCATCCATTGTGCGCCAAGCCTATGTCAGCACATGAGACCCCTGCAACCCCTAGGACCAAAAATTAAAGAGCACTGCAGAATCTGCGTTAGAGCAATGCGAAATCACAGATGCTGCTGTTGGTTGCTTCTGGTCGCTTCTAGTTGTTTAATTCACTTCTTGTTTGGCCATTTTAGCCTTTGGTACTTTAAAACTGCGCGCCAATCCCTTCCTATGCCCTTTTTCGGCTCTGCTTCGGTGCTTCGGGTTGCGTGGTGTCGCAGCCTCTACCTCACATTAATTCACTTCTTCTTTACCCATTTTAGTCTTTGGTACTTTAAAATTGCGCGCCGATTTCTTCTTATGCCCTCTTTCAGCTGTACTTCCGGTTGCGTGACTTCACCTCCTTGACATCATATTCACTACTGCACACCTTTTTCTTTCCGTTTTCACTCCCACCTTCCTGCCTTCCCTTACGGTGCGGGTCAGGTGGCCACAGAACAAGTGTGGCAGATACTGCGCCTTTACTTTCCTGTGAACCAGCTATTCTAATTATTTACGTAATTAAATAACTGGCCTAATTATTTCTTTCGGACAAAACATTACGTCACCACTCATTAACATAACACGCATTAACCTCTACCGCTTTTCAATTACAACTGTTGCGGACACGATTTTGCGGACAGGGTTTGGAGACAGAAATCTGAAGAAAGCAAATCCATGCTTTCGCCTTAAAAATCAAAACTGCTATCCAAGTCTTCAACTTGACCACCTCGATATTTTTAATGCAGCCGTGTGTTGATCTCGGTCAGCTGCTGCAGGCTCTCCACATCTGCAGTGGAGGAACAGTCCTTTGCGAGGTACCCGCTAATGCCATGCTGTAGCTGTCGCTTTTTGAGCCATATTCCCGCAGCTCCCTCTCAAAACATGCTAGCCAGTCGGAATGGGCGAGATCACCGTCCACCTTCACTGCACGTAACAAACGCTCTAGCAGCTCCCACTCCTTGCGCTCACCCTCGGCCAACAACATCTCTTCCAAGCTCTTTATTCCTTCGCGTGCCTTGTATTCGGCGTCTCCAGCTCTGTGCTCAATGCTTTGGCTTGGGCTTCAGTTTTGCGTTCGTGTGCCCGTGTGGCTTCTTTTTTAGCCTTGTTCGCTGACTCCAGCTGCCGGTTGGCCCCGTAGAGATCTGCCTCGACCTTCTTGCGAAGCGTCAGGGCTGCCAACCGCTGCTTCCGTTCCTCATCCAGCTCCGCATCCAGGTCCCGCACCTTCTTGGCGAGGACCCGCCGCATCTCCTCGGGCTGCTCGTCGCGCGCCTGCAGGTCGCGCTCGTGCTGGGCCTTGAGTGCCTGCAGGGTGACGACCAGCCGCAGCTAGGCGTTATCGGCCAGCTGCAGCGCATCTCGAGCTTCTTCAGGTGCGTCGTCTGCGCAGCCAGCTGGTTCTTCAGAGAACGCTTAGCCTTTTTCAACTCATGCCTTGCGGTGCCTTCCGAGTTGACCAGGTTTTCCAACTCTAGATGTAAATGCTTGCGCGACCGCTCAAGCTCCTCCAGTGTCGTTGCGCTTCTCGAGCTCCCGCGTCAGGGCCAGGATGCGGGTCTCCTTCCCGCGCCACTTCAGCTCGGTAGCCAGCCACTCAGACACGGCTGTCTCCTTTGCCAGCGTCTGCTAAAACTTGCGCGGCCTACTATCAAAGTCTGAAACCTTGGCCCTCTGGTTCTCAAGCTCGACAGTGACGTCCTCAACCTAGGTTGGAGCTTGCGCTTAGACTTGTCCAGCTTATCGTTGAGGGCCTGCAGTTCCTGGATCTACCGCTGCTGGGCGTCAATGGCTTTCTGAAGCCGCTTGCAGGCATCCTGCACATGTCAGGGCTGGGCAGATACTTCGAAAAAGTACCTTCGATCAATACTCGATACTCTGAAAAATTGTATTTTCGATGTGTATACAAGGTACACGATCGAAATCGGGTTTCGATACAGATACTCGGTACTGTATCGTCGATACTTCGATACATCACTGAAATTCTAACATAATAAAGGTTGTAACACGATTAGCGGCATTAGGAAATCTTACCATGCTTTCCTGAATCTTTAGAGCGTTGCTATGGAGAAGTGTTTTTGAAAGGGCTTAACGAATACGCCAGCACGGAGTTGATTGTTTGGGCAGCTCTCCTTGTCAGAACTTCACATTGAATTGAAGCCATGGTTTCACTTAAGCGATTATTTCCACAACAAGCTTAGCGAAATATTCCTTTGAACAAATGCTCTTCATGCTAACCGACCTCTAAGCACTTGGCTATAAATACAAATACACAGGTGCAACCAGCGCGTTTGGAGAACAGAACAGGTATATTGCGATTAGCGCGATAACAAACTTTTGAAGTTCTACATATTGTTAAAAGCTAGAAGGAAAACAGGAAAAATAAAATGACTGAATGTTATTTAGTTCGTAAAGAGTGCGGTGTGGGCATGCTTAAAGCGACGCAAATGAGAAACGCCTCTCTACATACGCACACGCGCACACTGCAGTGCTGTATTACTATATGAAGATGCCTTTTATCAGTGTGTAATAGTGAACCATAGCCGCGTTGACTCACGTATTCAGTAGGTAGTAAGGAAACTCGAGGTTCACTAGGATCGCTGGAGAACTATCTGTTTTTTTTAGCAGGAAGTGGCTAGTATGGTATCAATCAATTCGCATATTTCAAGAAGTAATGTTTTTTCTCTTTTTTAGAATAGAAATATCGTTACAAGATTTATTCAATTGTTTTTCGAAAAAAAATTGTTTGACAACGCATAAATTGTTATTCGAAGTCTTCTGCAAAATTGCATTCCCAGCTTTCATGCCTTGCATTTCATAAACTTATACACAAACCAAAACCCCTGGGCTCCGAGGGCCGGCCCTGCCTGGCGGCAAGAACACAAGCTTCTATACTCGGGGACACCTTTTCTTGGCAATGAAGCCAAAGCTACAGAGCCAAAACGCACCATCTTCCTACGCAGCTGAATATAGTCCCTAGTTACATGAATAGTTTCTGCGAAAACAAATTGAAATCTTAGCGCTAGTTATTTACAGTATATTTTTTATAACAGAGCCGATTTCTCGAAATGAAGCTGTTATGTCTAAAACACTTGTCTTGGCTCCGCCAGGGTTTCTTCTGCGATGTCTGTCGCGGGTTTTAAAGACGCCCCGACTTTGCAGACAAGATGGCGACTGCCGCCTGTTCGGGTCGTTCCGGTTCTGGTTCGTTCACTCCGCAACGTCTTGAAGCGTTTTCACCACACAAGATTCGAGTCAAGTTCAGGAGACGCTGGCAGTCGAAGCAAACGAAAGAAATGATCTGCAACGTCTATGCAGGCCGAAAGCCGCGCGGTCGGACTACATGGCGGAGCGACACGTTTAAAGACGCTCCGCCTCCCTACCTTTGCGCCCATTGCCAAGAAAAAGTGTCCCCGAGTATAAGGCCTCAGTCCACCACGATGCAGTCGGCTAACCACGTTTTTGTGTTTAGGGCTTTTTACGGGAAACAAATACATTCTTTCTGACTGCACTGTGAACAGGCTTCCACTAGATGTTTTTTTTTTCTGGAAAAAATATAACGTCCAAAAGTTTATGAAATAATTAATTATTAATAAATAATTATTTCATAAACTTTATTATGGATATCAGCAACAGGGGCAGATACACAGTCAAGACAGAGGTTCCCGGGAAAATGGTAACACGAAGACACAAGCTCAAGAGTCCACAGTCTTAGCTAGCCGAAGCGCGCGAGAGTCTCTAACTTCTTCGTCGTTCAAGCGCTACCTCGAACCGTCAGGTGACATTATTCCCGCCCCCCTCGAAAAAAAAAACCGCCAGCTCAAAGAAAAAAAAAACTGCTCCGGATGGCAAATACAACTTTTAGCGGGTAAAATACGGCTTCATGCGAAGCACATGCACCAGGTCAGACGAGCACTGACGACTAGAACTCGGTCCTGTTCCTTCTGGAATAACCTCGTACGTAACTTCTGAGAGGCGACGCAACACTCTGTAGGGTCCGAAGTAACGATTGAGAGGTTTTTCTGACAGACTTGGGCGTCGGACAGGTGTCCACACCCAGACTTTGTCACCAGGCTAGAACACGACATAGCGATGGCGGTCGTTATATCGGCGTGCATCTGTTGCTTGCTGTTTTGTAATGTGATTACGGGCGAGTTGGCGAGCTTCCTCAGCGTAGTTGGTGAATTCTTCTGCGTCAGCGGTAAGCAGCTGGTCGTCTGCCGCACATGGCAGCATAGCGTCGAGCATAGTCTGTACATCGCGTCCGTATACTAGGCGAAACGGAGTGAATCGAGTTGTTTCTTGGACGGCCGTGTTATATGCAAATGTGACATAAGGCAATATCTCGTCCCATGTTTTATGCCGGACATCGACATACATGGCGAGCATGTCCCCTATAGTTTTGTTTAGTCGCTCAGTAAGGCCATTAGACTGAGGATGGTAAGCAGTAGTCTTTCGGTGATGTGTCTGGCTTAGTTGGAAAACTTCTTCAAGAAGACGCACTGTAAATGCCTTGCCACGATCAGTGATGACGTATGAAGGGGCGTCATGGCGGAGGACAATCTGCGTCATGAAAAATTGTTCCACTTCGGGGGATGTTGCACGTGGCACCGCCATAGTTTCCGCGTAACGTGTCAGATAATCTGTAGCCACGATAATCCACTTATTGCCAGCTGACGATAGAGGAAAAGGGCCAAGAAAGTCCATACCAATTTGGTCGAATGGTACTAGCGGTGGGGGAATAGGCTGCAAGAAACCCGCTGACTTCAATGGCGGTGTCTTGCGTCGCTGGCACTCGCGGCAACCTCTAACATATCGATGAACGGTGGCGGTAAGTTTGGGCCAGTAGTAGGCCTGGCGCACTCTGGTAAGAGTGCGTGCAAAGCCCAAGTGTACAGCGGTGGGTTCATCATGGCAAGCATGAAGGATTTCATCGCGGAGGTCTGCAGGGATGACTAGAAGATAGGCTCGTCACCGGTCACTGTTGCCGGCGCTTTTCTTGTAGAGGATTCCGTCGCGCATACAGAAGGATGACAAGTTCATAGCAAACAGTCGAGATACTGTAGAATCGAAACCCTCCAGATGATCGATCACAGTTTTGAGGTCTGGATCAGCCCGTTGCCGGACCTTTAAATCAGAGGAACTGATAATGCCAAGAAAATGAGCGTCTTCATCCGTACTGTCATGGGCCAACAACACGGGTGATCGAGACAGTGTGTCAGCATCTTCATGTTTACGTCCGGATTTATAAACGATAGAGTAATCAAACTCCTGCATACGAAGGCTCCACCGTGCAAGACGTCCTTATGGATCTCGAAGACTAGCTAGCGAACACAAAGCATGATGATCTGTCACAACTTTAAATTTACGGCCGTAGAAGTAAGGTCAGAATTTCATTGTGGCCCAAACGACGGCGAGACACTCCTTTTCAGAAGTTGAATAGTTTGATTCTGCCCGAGAAAGGGTGCGGCTGGCATAAGCGATCACTTTTTCCTCGCCTTGCTGGTGCTGGACCAGAACAGCACCCAGACCGATATTGCTGGCGTCGGTGTGAATTTCGGTGGCAGCGTCCTCATCGAAGTGTGCAAGAACGGGAGGGTTGTGCAGCCGTTGGCGCAGCTCGGTGAATGCCTCCTGCTGCTCGGAAGACCAGACATACGGGACGTCATCACGTGTCAGGCGCGTCAAAGGTTCTGCAATCTTGGCAAAATCGGCAATGAAACGGCGATAGTACGCGCACAGGCAAAAGAAACGTCGGACTGCTTTCTTGGTGGTAGGGATGGGAAAATTGGCTACAGCGGCTGTTTTATCAGGATCAGGCCGGACACCGTCAGCGCTAACCACATGACCGAGAAATTTTAGCTGCTGGTATCCAAAGTGACATTTTTCCTGTTTGAGTGTCAAATCGGCCGAGCGAAGAGCGTCCAATACCATTCGTAGCCGCTTAAGATGTTGGTCAAACGTTTCTGAAAACACGATGACATCGTCCAAATAAACCAAACAGGTTTGCCATTTAAGACCAGCACGTATGGTGTCCATCATTCTCTGGAACGTCGCTGGCGCTGAACACAGACCGAAAGGCAATACTTTAAATTCATATAAGCCATCGGGTGTCACAAAGGCAGTCTTTTCCCGATCGCGCTCATCCACTTCTATCTGCCAATAACCACTTTTTAAATCAATGGAGGAAAAGAACTTGGCGATGCGAAGTCGATCGAGTGAATCGTCGATACGGGGCAACGGATATACATCTTTTTTGTGATGTCATTCAGTTTCCTGTAATCAAAGCAAAAATGCAGCGTGCCATCCTTTTTCTTAACCAACACGACTGGCGACGACCACGGACTTTTAGACGGCTGAATAACATCATCATTAAGCATTTCCTGGACTTGTGTCCGAATTGCCTCACGTTCTTTGGCCGAAATACGGTACGGCTGCTGTCGAATAAGTCGGGCATCGTCAGACGTTAAGATGCGATGCTTGGTGATAGAAGTTTGCCGGACTTTCGATGATGAGGCAAAGCACGGTGCGTACTCCAGCAGTAAGGCACGCAGGGCGCGTTGTTGAAAGAAAGAAAGGTCAGTGCTAACATTGATGTGGTCTAGAACACTGGGAGTATCAATAATGTCAGACGCAAAACATTCAGAAACTTCCTTTAACAGTCCGCCGAAAGCGATGTCAGTAGGGCGATAGAGGGGGCGAGATTCATTCGTGAAGTTCGTGACGAGAAGCTCAGAGTGACCATTGCTGAGAATAATTAAGCTTCGAGCTGCACAGATGCCATGAGAAAATAAAAGCGAACGGTTGCTTTCAGTTATTATCGGCCCGTCACGAAGCCCGTCGCACGCAACACTCACAAACACGCTGGAGCGGGGAAGCACTGAAACACACTCGGCTGAAACCCGTAAGGCGCACGTACGTTGGCCATCAGTGGGGCTGGCAGCCGCTTTCTCCGTTGAGAACGAGACCGTTCGCTGTCGGAGATCGATGATGGCGCCCTATTCCCGCAGGAAATCCACACCGAGAATCAAATCACGAGAACATTCCCGGAGAACGACGCAGCTGACAACGAACGTTGACGTACGAATCTGGATTCTAGCCGTGCCCTGTCCAATAGAAGTAATTACATGCCCCCCAGCCATGCGTATTTCCCTGCTACACCATGGTGTCATAACCTTCCTAAGGTTCGCTGCCAGTTTCCCACTCAAAGTCGAAAAGTCTGCTCCGGTATCCACTAAAGTGCTGACATTATGACCATCGATGCACACAGGGATGTCCAGCGATAGCCGGTCTCGTGAACCAAATGCTGTCGTTTCTGCTCCAAAATCCATACCTGTTCTCAGTGGGGGGACTTCTTTGTGCTGACGTTTAGCGGCCCTGCCCCCGGAAGTCGCTCTACTCAGTTATCCCGGTGGGGGCTTGGCGAGCGATCAGGCGGTGCTCGCGGGAAGTCACCAGTTGTTGAAGGGGTTTGCCGGCGTGGGGATGGAGACGTGGATTGTCGGCGCGCCATCCGGAGGCTCTCTTGTGCGAGGTTGTCTCCAATGTCACGAGGTAGTTGTCCGAACGTGCGTCTAGGTGCGTTGGTGTAAAAACCCTCCGGTCCGAGTTCCCGATAAAGGCACCACCGCAAAATGTGACCAGGTTCCCCACAGTGGTAGCAAAGGCGGCGGCTCCGAGGGGCCTGCCAGACGTCCGTTCGTCGAATGTTTGATCGCGGTGGCCGCACGTACCGCGTTGGCTGCTGTACAGGAATGTATTGCGTTGGCTGCTGGACGGGCATGCACTGGGTTGGTGGTAACGTAGACAACGGAGCTTGGACGGGAACTGGGAGTTGGAGAATGTCAGCGTATATCGGACGAGAATAATCAGGAACAGGGGTACTTTGAGCTTCAGCAATATGCAGAGATGGCTGCGTGACTTGCTGAATCTCTTCGCGGGTCATATGTGCGAGAGAATCACCCCTGGGTTAGAACGTGCCACAAACCTTCTGCAGTTCCTCGCGTACAATTGCACGAATAAGATCTCGGAGCTGTTCAGTATTGCTTACAGCAGCTGTAAGAGGCTCGGCAGCAGTCGTAGCAAGGATTGGGCTCTCGTAGACCCGCCGAGCGACGCTGGTGTAGGATCTTTTCCATGGTGACCGCCTCTGTTAAAAATGAGGCAACTGTAGTTGGTGGGCTACGTACAAGACCAGCAAAAAGCTGTTCTTTAACCCCATGCATAAGGTGGTGCAGCTTTCTCTCTTCAGACATGTTGGGATCCGCACGTCGAAATAGTTTCGTCATGTCCTCAACATACATCATGACGGACTCGTTTGGCATCTGTTTCCGAGATTGTAGAGCACGTTCTGCTCGTTCGCGCCTATCCAGGCTGACATACGCCTCTACGATAAGACGGCGGAACTGAGGCCATGATGTTATTGTGCCTTCTCGGTTCTCATACCATGTCAAAGCATGGTCTTCCAGGCAGAAAATGGCGTTCCGTAGCTTTAAGTTGTCGTCCCACTGATTAAAGGATGCGACTCGTTCGAACTGAGTTAGCTCAACGTCTTCATTCGCAGTGCCATGGAACGATTTCGGCACTCGGGGGTTTTGAAAGTAAACAGGAGTACCTTGCATGACCGACGTAGCGCTTCGCGTGGCTGGCCGGAGGCTCGTTGTTGAAGTGGACTCCAAGGGCCCGTGTTCGGGAGGAAGGCCCAGGTTCCTCCGGCTGACGCGATGAACTGGCGTGTCCACAGGCAAAAGCTCGGTGTCGTTGGTTCGCAGAGGGGTGTGCGACATTGAGAGGACAATTACCCAGCACCTCCACCAATACTGTCACGAATACAGGGATTTATGGGTATCGGCAACAGGGGCAGATACACACAGTCAAGACAGAGGTTCCCGGGAAAATGGTAACACGAAGACACAAGCTCAAGAGTCCACAGTCTTAGCTAGCCGAAGCGCGCGAGAGTCTCTAACTTCTTCGCCGTTCAAGCGCTACCTCGAACCGTCAGGTGGCAATATGATAAACCTAGAACGGAGGAAACAAGAAAGTAAACTAGGTTTTAACCTGTCATATAGATTAGGTGAAAAGGCGGTAGAACAGCGCCTCCCTAGTTTGATGTATATGCAGACAATATTGTGCTGCTAGCGGAGAGCCTGGAAGGATTGCAAACTGTAGTTAAGTATTGCGGAGACGAAGGGGACGCTCTAGGCTTCAGTTCTAGTGCAGTTAAGTCGGGTCTGATAATTTTCAATGGCTCAAAAGCTCAATGTCTTAAAATACAAGGCCATGAAATACCCAGAATAGCAGAATATTGTCAAGGACAACAAGGCTAGACGTGACTAAAACGACGGGACGAAGCTGTACCAGAAGTTCGGCGCACAGCACGCGAATCAACTTCAGTGTCCTCTTCTTCCAGGCGCAGCAAGAACATGGGGACTCCAGGTGGCATTACTCCCCCTCTTAAAAAAAGAAATAAGGGACGGAGCGCGAGGTAAGGTGTCCTGCGCGACAACGAAACAAGCGCATAGCGTACTACCGCGTGAAATAGGGCTTCATGCGGACAACGTGCACGACCTCGGAGCGTGGTTGCCGACGCGAGGGCTGCACAGTACCTACTGGAAGAACTTCGTATGTTACTTCCGTGACTCGCCGCAGGACTTCGTAAGGTCCGAAGTAACGGGAAATCAGTTTATCACACAAGCCGGGCCGACGGACCGGGGTCCACACCGAAACTTTCTCTCCGGAATGGTATGCGACGTGTCGATGACGGAGGTTGTAGCGGCGTGCATCCGTGCTCTGCTGTTGCTGAATGTGAATGCGGACAAGTTGACGTGCTTCCTCAGCGCGCTGAGCAAACTTCTCGGCGTCTGGCGTGAGTAGATGATCATCTGTGCAGCTCGGAAGCATAGCATCCAACATCGCCTGAACGTCACGTCCGTAGACTAGGCGAATTGGTGTAAAACGCGTCGTCTCTTGGGTGGCCGTGTTGTAGGCATATGTGATGTAGAGGAGAATTTCATCCCAGTTTTTGTGCTGCGAGTCTATGTACATTGCGATCATGTCGGCAATGGTTTTGTTGAGTCTCTCCGTGACGCCATTCGTCTGCGGGTGATATGCAGTAGTTTTTCGGTGGTTGGTATGACTAAGCTCGAGCACGTCGTGTATGAGCGTTGCCGTAAACGCGGTGCTTCGATCGGCTGCGACCAGGGACGGTACGCCATAACGCAACACGATTTGCTGCATAAAGAATTGAGCGATCTCAATTGATGTGCCCCGCTGCACTGCCTTGGTTTCCGCATAACGTGCGAGATATTCGGTAGAGACTCCCCTTGCAACTGCCAAACGAAATAAGACGTATAAAACTGCCAAGCTCCCGCAGTCTCTGAATGCTATGCCAACAACAAAAAAGCATTTGCATGTCTTAATAAAAGTAGAAATGACCCCCGATTTGTTTTATTGTCATGTCTAGTCAGACGGTTTAGTGAACTGCCACATGGCTAAGCAAATTGCAACTGTACGTGCATTGAGGAGTCATGCGTTGGAGCAAGCATATGGATCTTGTGTTGCTTAGCTGCTTAACTCCAAATATTCTCCTTTGTCAAACCAGATATTTTTTTTAGAAAACTGGATGGAGCCAGAAAAAAATAGATTGGATTCTTAGCAGTATTGTTACTTGTTACACGTACGTTCCACCCCTGTATACATGAACTCGGCAGAATTGGGTCAAAAAATCAGTTGTGGAGTTCATGTATACACAGTCGGGTCGAGTAAATTAGGCGGCGGAGCGGGTCGCGTTAACTCGCTTGCAGGGGGTAGGTTAATTCGCTTGACCCGCTTATATAAAGGCATGTAGACACTGTCCAGTCAGGGAGTCTAGTTATGGTGAATTCTAGGATATGAAAAAGCCTCTGGAGCGGCGACGAGCGTCAATCAAATTGAATGCTTTTTAGCGCTCATTAACGATAAAAAATAATCGAAACTCTCGATAGTAAAAGGCAATGGGATCAAATACGAGCAACAAACTTGGACAATAACTTCGAATCTCGATGCTACGCTCTGCTACGATACTTACTCACTAGAAAGCGAGTTCATATAGACACCAACCGGGTCGAGTATTGATGACCTTGCTTACTCAACGCTGATTCAACCCGGTGCTGTTGAGTCAATGTATACAGGGCTATTGTACTTGTAATTTTAGGTGAACTCTCAGTTCGTGCATTGCACATTAAATTTGAGCGATATTGGTGCCGTTTTGCATATGTGCTGTTTTGTTCTGCAAACAATACTGTTTCTCCAGACACAATCTTATTTTTAATTTGAGTACAAAATATTGTTCATTTCTGAAAAAAAAATAATTTGTGAGGCTGTTAAGAAATATTGATTTTGAAATAAATTCACAAAATAGCAACGTTTTACAGATATTGAAATATAAAATGTGTGCGAAACAACTTTTCAGCTCAGGATTAAACTGGTGTTTCAAGGAACTTGTGATAGGGTGAAAATGGAAAATCGCTGTCATGCTAGATGTATCTTTTTTTATGATCCCATAGTCACACCATGCATTGTATTTTAAGGTGTGCTTAGGAAATAAAAATATTTGGCCTCAGATATTCTGGCAGATTACTGTTCTCTATACCGACAACAACTATGAATTGGTTTGAAGAAATCAGATGCCCGAGCACCACACATGGTACCTGGATAAAAAATGACCCATGTATGCCTAACTGAAAATAATCTTGCACATGAAAGGTTGCCGATGGTATGGCCATATGATTAGCTGTGATAAGGGAAAATGCATACCTGGTAGGCTGCTAGCTGATAAAGAAATATGATATCATTCTACTCAGATCTAGCATAATATTTTCCTGCCTATGCAAAGTAAATTTCTAGTACTTGCTCAATTACTCATTGCAGGCTGACTGTAATAATTTTAGCTGCACAAGCATGCACTGTATGATTAAAAGAACTTGTTGGGCTTGTTGGTGGTTATTCATTATAAATTAAAGATGCCAAAACAACGCACGCACACAAGAAAAGAACGGGACAGAGTGCCACTCACAACTGATTTATTGTGCAGAACGAAGTACATATATATCTCACTGCCGGCACATGCGCAAGGACCACATTCAGCATCATGTTTTTTTAGGATAAGCTATGTTCAATAAATGCTTTCTCAGAGAAAGAGGCTGTGGTATGAGGCATGGGCGACAAATCATAAAATGTGCCAAAGGGGTTGCTCCTACATCGGACAAACCGGCCGATGTGTTAATGAGTGAATCCGGGAACATGAAAGTAACATAGAGCAAAATAAAGATGGCCCCAATATTCCGAAGCATATCAGATCCTGCCCTTCAGGCACCTGTGAACCATGTTTTTCTGATGTGCGCATTCTTGTAAGGAATGGCAATACGATGGCCAGAGAGCTAATTGAAGCATTTTATATTGGAAAGAAAGGTAATTTGTGCGTCAGTGACACGTCGATCAATCTGTATAATGCTGCGAAAGCGTTTCTTGAAGATATCTTAAACTACATGATGCTGAATGTGTTCCTTGCGCATATGCCGGCAGTGAGATATATATGTATTTTATTCTGCATAATAAATCAGTTGTGAATGGCGCTCTGTCCCGTTCTTCTTTTCTTGTGTGTGTACATGTTGTTTGGTGCCTTTCATTTATAATGAGCACTGTATGAAAACTATTCCTTGGTAAATTACAATTAAGGCAATTGTTTATAGTAGAAAGCAGCAAGCAATAAAAGCTGTGAAAACAAAAAAGCTGGAACTTGAAATAGTACGGTTATTGTAAACCACACAGGTGGGTCTCATTCTTCACAGATCTTGAGAATATTATATGCGTACGAAGCATTGAGAATATCTGCGATGCACACGTCTTCCTCAGTTAGCTTATTGAAGATAGCTTGATTGATTCTGTCAGGGCAATGCTTTCTTTATTCTGGCCGCAGTAATGTATGTGTGCCTGTAACTGGTGCACTGCACAAAAATATTCTTTAATGTGTTCTTTAATATCATCCAGTTTTTCATGCTTAGTAATCCATTATGTCTATTGCAGGAGTTTTTAAGGATTTTTTTAAAAATTGAAACGTTCTGGAGCCTGAACCGTCATATTTTCAGGAACTGTAATTCTATATGAACACTAAGCATCCACCTGAAGTTATCGGTTTGCCGGAAGCAGGTTTTTCCTTCCAAATATCTTTCTTTTGTATCTTGAATGGATATTATTTTGCATGTATGTTTATCATCCCTACGTCATAAGATGCTGCATGTCCGTGCAGGCCCAGAAACCTGTCGCAAAATGCTCTAAAAGAAGAATGTGTGGCAATAGGCCTTCAATATATACAGTAGAAACCCTTTATAGCAAAGCCACTGGGACCAGCAAAAATATCTACTATACCATAGTCTTCACTGTCCAGTGGTCTGTGATGACATGGTCCTGAAAGAGCTGTCTAGTAGATAAATAGGCACTTAATCAACACGTCTTGTTGCTTATTAAAAAAAAACTGAAATACCTTCCATCTTGCTTTTATCATCTTTGTGTGATTTTTTCATTATAAAATTTCTCTACATCTTGTGGAAGTACCTCTGAAGCATGAAGACATGATTACGAATGCAACCAAGTTCAATTTCATGTAAAAACTAAAGCCTTGCCTGAACATGATGTCCCTTTTTGCTCTTTCTGTCTTTCGCATAGCACTCAAGTGCTGCAAGACCTTACTCGCTGCACCTCCACTTTCTGCCACCACTGCCTCATGATTTGTACTGCACATTGCAGTGAATGTTGACCCATTTGTTTCCCTTCCGTATTTCTTGCTGCACTTTTACTCCTTTACAATGGAACACACCGCCTCCTTGCTATGTTTGTAGATAGCTTTACTTTTTTTCTTCTTCGCGCTGCGCGCTTTCCCTCACGGCTCCAAGGCTTCTGTAAAGTAGGTTTCTCTTGACTGCTGGTCGGCCTAGTAGTAAAGCTACTTAAACGAACACTCGGGGTTATTGTTCTCTTTTCAAATACAAAGCCTTGGCCTCGCGATTCTAGGTAGTGCGCGGGAGTCGTCGTCATGGCCAGAAGCACTTTAACCTAATTTTACCAAAATAATCTTTACTATAAAGGGGGAAAAATGTACAGTTGCGTATGAACTGGGACTTCAGTTTGACTTTACTATATCAGAGTTTTTACTATGCCCAAGTTTACTATAGCGGGGTTCTGTATTTTTTACTCAATCGTATAGAGCACCCAGATTTCAAATGTGTTTGGATAAGTGTTGAGAAGGTGAGTTTGGATCTTATGGTGATATATGCTTGTTTTATGTGCAGATGTCATTTGTGAAACCCACGGGCCAATATCCTCAACCAACTGTTCCTGAATGGTTGTTTCCTGCGGGGTGTCCAGCGTACTACCTGGGTCATGCGCTTCCCCGCCCCCTCAACCTCATCACTTGATCCATTGACCCTTCACTGTCAACTGCCATGCTCAACACAGTCCACTGCCATTTTACATCCATGATGGACACTGTCCTGGAATGCACCTATGCTCAGCCTCCTATTCCTGCAACACCTCTCGCACTACAAGGCTATAGTGCATCAACCCTGGTCAACATGTCCTGCCCTTCCATCATGTCCAATGCACACTGCACCCCATCACCTCTGCCTGCACTACCTGGTCATGTGCTGCTTAGTGCCCTGTTTCCAATTACACCTACTAGCCCCTCCCATATTAACCCTGTACCCAATGCCTCCTGCACTGCATTTTGGCCCTCTGATGTCCTTGTGGCATGTATATGTATATGAGCTCTCAATAAAATGTTTGCGGCAAATATTTTGGTTGCCTCATTTAATTTCATGGTTTTTATCGCTCCTTAGAGAGATGACATGCAAGGTGCTGTTGGGAAATGACTGCATAAGAAAACTACAATTGTCAGACTCACAGTTAAGCAAATGGCAGCAGTAAGGGCAAGGGTAAAATAACTGTATGGCTAAAGGTGGCTTAACAGTGGCAGTGCCACGTGTGCCGATGAATACTTGTTGCATGCCAATAAATACCATTACGTGATACTAGCGGCCCGGCCGGTTTATTGGCAATGTCTCATGTGGCAATGAATACTAGTGGCATGCCAATATGTGACAGAAGGGGCACGGCCAGCTGATCTCCTATGTTGGCAGTGCCAAGACAGGTACAATGTTGGCATATGAGCCGGACCAATATATAAAAATGTAGTAATTTCTCAAAAAACCACTGTTACGCCAATGTTGGTGCCAATTTTTGTCGACGTTGGGCCGGGGTTGGTGCGATGTTGGTGTGCTGCCTGGGACTTGCCACGTCCCCCCATAAGGGCAGCTCTGCACTCGACGAATCTCACGAAGGTCTCCCCCGATAAGCAGATCCGCCTTCTTTTATAGACTCGTAGATTGCCAGCCTTTCAACCCTCCACTCCGTACTCAGAAGTTGGCGGCGGGCAAAGATGCGCATTCGTGAGCGCCCTGGTCTCCCGCCGCGGATCTATAGCGGCGTGAGGGGAGACAGGAGGGCGCGGCTCTATAGCGCCGGCAGTCGTTGAGGCGCCATTTATTATGGTCAAAGTGTCCAGACAAGCCCGAAGCTGAGGATCCTTCACAGTGCACCAAAGGCATGTGGGGCAGCGTCTTGGCATGTCAGGGGCATCAGGCGCTCGCCGGCACCCGCTTGGCTTCAGTCGTCGGCTGCTGCAGGAGCCTCGATAGCCGCGGCTAGACGACCAATCATAATAGGGGCCATATGCCGAGTCTTTTACGCCTGAATCGTCCTGCGATGATAGATGACGTCCCAAGATGCGGCAAGGTTTTCGTTGTAGACATTAGGAAAATGTAGGACATTTGTAGGAATTGCAGGAAAATTGTAGATATCTTTCTCCAATTCTATTGAGAAGGTGGGCAATTTTTTCTTCCGTCATGGCATGGTTAAAAGTCCTCCAAATCTTTAACACTTCTGGTCCATGGTGCATGTCTGACCTGGCCGCTGGACTCTATGGGCAAGGGTTTGTTCTCCTTGCTCTTGCACTACAAGGAGTCCGCAAAGCACTTTTTCAGTTTCTCCATGAAACAATCCCAAGGGGTAGGAGAATCTGTGTGATTCTCGCAACACAATAGTGCATTACACGCGCAAATCCACATTCGTCAACCGCATGGTCGTGTCCCAGCGGTTATATTGCTCACTCGTTGCTATTGTGTGCGTCACTCTTCAACATCATCAGACGTTCCAGAAACTCTACGCTGCTCGCGTTGATGCGGCCAGTATCTTATCTATCCAGGGCAGTCCTGAGGATCGTAGCTCGTCCGAAATGTCCCTGAAGGACCGTCGGTTCTTCCAGAGGTATTCATAGTGGCAATGATGGCGGGCGCCCGGCCAGACGTCGGCTCTTTAGGATGGCTGATAGGGTGAGGGTCGATATCGAGCCACTTCATCAAATTTTACGAAGTAACAATTGACAAAGCTATTTTATTTACAAGGTATCTTGACGTCGCGTAACGGTCTGCGAACGGTCGGCTTATCAGGCCGCGTGCCGCTGCTCTTCCATCTGTTTATCTTTATCCCACTGCTTGCGAGCGCGACGTATGGATATAAATGTTGCCTATGCAGTTCTTAACACTGTCGGTAAACACAACCGTCACTTAATAGCGTTTATTTTAGATTTTCAAGCCTTACTTTACGCAAGTAACAGCTCTTAGGAAGAAAGAGTGCTTTTATACCTCTTTATACATACCCATAATACCTATAAATTATTCACTTCTCATGACAGCACTCTTTGCACCTATTAAATGGCTCTATGAAACGTTGGAGTAATCTAACGACTTCTTGCTGAGAAGGCGACACCATTAAAACATTAAAGCTCGTCTTTCCGCTTATTCCTCTTCGTCACTGTTCTCCGGTTCTACCATACTTAGCCCCTGCAAGATTGAAAGTACAATCTCTATCTATAGGAAGCTTGTATGACGCGATGCATGCTGGGTATTCTGCCATGATGTCGCTGGTAGCCATAGAGCTGGCAGCAGACGACAAAGCCCGCTACTGCCACACAGCCTCGTCTACATGCATGGGCGCGTAGCAGACGATGCTGGCGCGATTCGAGAGGCCGACTGCGGGTTCTTCACGATTACAAAAAATACGTCTGTACGAGGGCGAGAAGGTAATTGATTCCTTTAGCGACGCCGACGCGAATGGCTTGCACGGGCCAACACACGCGAGGTCGACGGCAATATCAAACTACTTGCAAGAACTAGAGGTCATCAATGTCGACGATGTCGACGGACGGCCAGGTCCAGACGCATAGTGCAGTCAGTCGTTGTCGCGTAGCTTGAACAGGTTCGCGTCGCACTGCTTTGCATTTCTTCATAGCGCGCCCGGTTTCCCGGGCACAGCGTCGACGCGTACGTTCTTCAGAAATCTGCCGACAGTTGTATGCACGTAAGGGCATCGTACTAAAAGACGTGTATTTGCTCGGTGGACCGCCGAAAAAGACGAGGCACTTGCTCAATTCAGTCTTGCTGCGCTGCCCGCTGTGTGCTTCCAGCGACAACATCATGACGGATTACCCGTCATGCATTTCTTCATGCAAGCTCCCTATATTGATCGATGATCCATCGTGATCGGTAATGAATAATGGTACCGTTTCTTGGGTATTTTCATTTACGGCAATCACATAAATTGTTGATCCTAGCTCTATTTCAGTCTGAATACAAAGAGGTCTAAGTTTTCTTCTTTAAACCTTTCCAGCGCTCCTGCAAGTTTGGTGATATAACTTCCCAGATAGCACAAAGTGGGCTATGAAGGGTGGGCCCCGGTAGGCCCGATGTAGGCAATGCAGGACTGCCCCGGTGGGCTCAATGTGGGTGCTGCAAGACGGGCCGACGTAGACCCGAAGGGGGCTGTCGACAAAGCCACAATGGGCTCCACTAGGGGCCGATGCAGGCAGCCCTTGAGGGGCTGCCCACATTTTTCCGGCATTGTTAAAAGGGCACATCCCGCCAACTCCCCGCGATGGTCCTACTTTGGACCGATTTTGGCAGCCGCTTTGGAGGAACATTTCTTTTTTATTTCAGTTAGCCCCTCAGATAATGACATAGGACCAATTCGGGTTCTATAGCGCTAGCCGCACTTGTGCTTGCCCACATTATTCTCATAGGGGTGCGATGCAGGAAATTGATGGAAAGCCCTAGTCCAAGTTTTCCCACCCCGCCGGGGTGGCGCAGTGGTTACGGCGCTCGACTACTGTTCCCAAGGACGCGGGATCGAATCCCGGCCTCGGCGGCAGCTTTTCGATGGAGGTGAAAAGCAAGGCGCCCGTGTGCTGTGCGATGTCAGTGCACGTTAAAGAACCCCAGGTGGTCGAAATTTCCGGAGTCCTCCACTACGGCGTCTCTCATAGCCTGAGTTGCTTTGGGACGTTAAACCCCACAAACCAAACCAAACCAACCAAGTTTTCCCAATCAGTATTTATGCACATAATTAAGTAATTATTTTATACATATCTGCACTTTCTAAACAGCTACAATATTAAATTTTACAATAATTCATAACATTCATCTAGCCGAAATGACTTTATGTACATCTTGTTCAGGCTATGGAGATGTGTGTTCTGAACAGTAATATCGTGCTGGCAGTTCCAGGCTGTCCAAAGAAACCACATAAGAGGCAACAGTTAGCAATCAGTTTGTTTTAGTATTTTAGCGCAATTTGCATGAGCGCGAGAACTAAAGCCATGTAAATTTCTAATCGACTAAACATGGCAACAACTGTTATACAAATCACGTATAATAGTAATTTAGGGCAACATATAATGCAAATAAAGGTTGGAAACAATGATTACGCAATTGCAAGCACGCCTTCTAGCCCCATTACGGCCGATGTGGGACCTACAGCGGTTTTGTGTGGGCAGCCCCAATTGGGCTGGGTGTTGGTTTTGAACCTAAAGCCCACTTTCTGATGCACGTTCCTTCAAATTCCCCACAAGGGACCAATTTTGGTATCATGCGGGCACGCCCGCCTTCGAGCCCCATTACAGCCTATGTGGGACCTAAAGCGGTTTAGCTAAGGCTGCCTCATTTGGGCTTCACGAGGGCTTGCCCAAATTGA
>JAJIZL010025390.1:113835-131890 GCA_023969395.1 Amblyomma maculatum
ATATATATATATATATATATATATATATATATATATATATATATATAGTACTCTTCGTTACCAGCTGAAACAATTCGCTTTTATATTTCTCTTGATGACAAAATTTGACGAGAGAATCTCATGGCCCTTATGAACCTGAATGGTGAAACAACAGCGCAACTACAACGAGACACACGAGAGACAAGCGCTGACATACAACTGCGTTTATTGCGAAGAAACATGCCTTCTTATACATGTGGAACAGCCACGTGCGTCACAACCATATCGCTCAAGCATTGAAAAAAGTAACAGAATTTGTAATCATGCAGGCGCGTCAATTTACATGTCCAGTTCACTTTTTGTTAATGCAATAGACGGTGTGCTGATACGCTTATCAATCAGCTTCGCTATAGCAGCTGCCTCGATAATCTTGCGGACTAGCTGTTCTTTGTGCTTGGCAAGCACTTTTCACCTGCTGAGTTCTGGAGCACTAGTTTTTGAGGGGCAGTCTCTGCAGTGAACCCTTAAATGTTGCAAGCCTGCTCAAAATTCCTTTTATGCTCTAATAGTCTTTCATTCAAACATCTTCCCGTCTGCCCAATGTATTCCTTTCCACAGGACACCGGCTAAGAATACACAAGGCCTTCAGTACATTCAACAAAAGAGTTTTTGTGCTTTGTCAGGCACACCTGTTTTTTATCACTTGAATTAGTGTTTACCTTTCTAGAGAGACTTTTCAATTTGTTAGGGACAGTGAAAATCACATTAACACCAGCTTTTTGACCAATTCTTTTAAGGCGATGAGAAACTTTATGAATGTACGGCACAGCAACAACCTTCCTCTTATCCTTTATTTTCTGTTGCCCACATTGTTGTTCAAGCCTTGGCATTCTCAAGCGCGTATTGATCTTCTTGGCAACCGACACCAGCACATGCAAAGGATAACCAGCACTAACAAAACGTTCTGTCTGACGTAGGAAGCTAATTTCCATTTTGTGCACGCATGATTTCTTTAAAGCATTTGTCAAGCATAAGTTCACAACAGCTCTTTTTGTCATCTTTGAGTGAGCCAATAGGAACGGCAGTGGCGCCTTCTCCCCCCTAGGCTCATATGCCCAACACGTATGCCCTCTGGTAAACTCAAGATTGAGATCTAAAAATCTCAAAGACCTTTGAGATGGAAGCTCATGAGTAACAGCAAGTGGCTTTAACGCTTGATAAAATTGACCAACAGCCTCCAATACTGCTTCCTGGTTGTTCGAGCCTTGGTCTTCACACAGCACAAGGTAGTCGTCGACATACCTGAACACTTTTTTTTATATTTGTGCCAGCGAGAATATTGTTTAAGATCCTGTCTTCTTGGGCCAGGTACAAATCACTAAGGAATGACGCGATACATGACCCAATACACACCCCGCGTTTTTGTAGATACACTTTATCCTCCCAGAGGACATAAGTCGACCTTAGGTACACTGAAAGGAATTCCAGGAACCCTTGGATTGCCATTCCGCAGTCGTTTTGAAAAGCGACCGCACCAAACGTATCTATGCATTCTTCAACACATATCAATTCGTCCTGGGCAATAGAATGATATAAATCTTTCACATCTATGGAGCACGCTGCAAAGTCACAGCTAAAGTTGTCACTTAAAAACATCTCTACGTCGTCAGAGGATTTTAGTTGAAAGGGGTCGTCAATAGTTAGTAATTTTAGTTTTTCCTGCAAGAACTTGCCGAGCGTCTTTTGCCAAGCTCCGACCTAAGAAACTATTTCCCTTAAGGGCCAGTCAGGCTTATGCGTTTTTACATTGAAAAAAGGTAAACACTAAATCAAGTGGTAAAAAACAGGTGTGCCTGATAAAGCACAAAAACCCTTTTGTTGAATGTACTGAAGGCCTTGTGTATTCTTTGCCGGTGTCCTGTGGAAAGGAGTACATTGAGCAGACGGGAAGATGTTTGAATACAAGACTATTAGAGAATAAAAGGAATTTTGAGTAGGCTTGCCAACATTTAGGGGTTCACTGCAGAGACTGCCCCTCAAAAACTTGTGCTCCGGAACTCAGCAAGTGCAAAGTGCTTGCCAAGCACAAAGAACAGCTAGTCCGCGAGATTATCGAGGCAGCTGCTATAGCGAAGCTGAATGATAAGTGTATGAGCACACCGTCTATTGCATTAACAAAAAGTGAACTGGACATGTTGTAAATTGACGCGCCTGCATGATTACAAATTCTGTTACTTTTTCCAATGCTTGAGCGATATGGTTGTTACGCACGTGGCTGTTGCACATGTATAAGAAGGCATGTTTCTTCGCAATAAACTCAGTTGTAAGTCAGCGCTTGTCTCTCGTGTGTCTCGTTGTTTTTGCGCTGTTTTTTCACTAATGGATAACCAACACGCCAAAGCAGCCGTTGTTGCAAACTTCATTTCTTGTACTTCGGGCTCTTTTCAATGTTTCAACCTCTTCTTCCAGTCTCTAATTTCGCTCATCGTCAACGCTGTTTGCCGAGCACGCACCATGTCGTTCTGCATACGAAGAAGGTTTTACCGCCAGAAGTGCTAGCCCTCTTTGGGGGGCACGCTCCTTCTGAAAGTCACGGGAAAAGAGTCTTGAAGATTCTCAAATCTGAATGGAACCATCAAGCCCACCTTTACCGGGAGTGCCTTCGCCTGCGCCTTCTGAATGATTTGTGCCAGTGGCGTGACATTTCACGCGTCATAGACAGGACGAGCGAATTCATGCGGCGCTCCATCTTGTCAAGGCTGCGCATTCGCTTCCGAACAAACGAAGACAATACTTAATACTCAGCAATTCCCGAAACCCATATAAAGCCTACCATCTAGGACTGGTATACAGGAAAGAAGGCTCTCACCAGCTTGCCCAAAGCCATCAATCCTTCATGGAGATCGCTACACTCATTGCCAAGCTTGGGTTAAACACACTGTGTCTTGCTCCAAATGTAAACCCTGTTCTTCATCGGTCTCAAGGGCACACCGCATTTTCAGAGCCTCACTTCGAAGTGCCTTCTTCGCGTTCTAACGCGCTCATGCAGCATGATGTTTGTCCTCCTCCGTCTCGCTCTGTGTTGTAACCTAGGTAGGAGCACGGGGCTCCTATTTATATACGCATCGCCCCTCTAGTGCCCTCAACTTCCACGTCCCACTGACGTAAACTCAAGTGACTTTGGTCTCGACAGGACTTCGTGACCTACGTGAAACTGCCCCAAAGTCACATGGCGACCACCAAGCTTAACACAGAAGTTTGACCTCTACATGGAGCAGCAGAAGAGACTATACAGCAAGCTATCCATGCAGTCGTTAGTTATCTTGATAAAGTAGGGCTATTTCCCGCACCTGAATAATCCAAATAGCGGCTGATTGCAAAAAACGCCCTATCAACAGTAACATAACCAGCTAATCAATGTCACAATGGCAGGTCACCCCATCCCTCGCGTGTAGTCCTGCCGAATCCTTGTGCTTGGTATCCATGACTCAAATAAGCAGGCCAATGTATCTACAACCGTTAAAGTTTGCAATCAGCTTACGCATATAGGTCGCAGCATTTATAAGCTTGCCGGGCTACACGAGGGTCAAGTAAGCTAGCTTGTTTACGCATTACACTCCGCCAAATTTTATATTGTAAAGAAGATGACCTAGCACCAGCGCGCCGGCACGAGACGCGAGCACCAGTCGTTCGAGTCAGCGCCTACCTGCAAGCCTCGACCTAGACCTAACAAGCGAGCTCGCCTTACAATAAAGCTCGTTATAAAATCTTGTAGCGTTATAGCGAGAGGTACGGGGATCAGTACCCCGCACCTCCACCAAGATTAAAACGAGCTTTATTGTAAGGCGAGCTCGTTTGTTCGACCAAGCCTCGCTAGGTCGAGGCTTGCAGGTAGGCGCTTTCAAGGTCGGCGCTGGCTTAAACAGCTGGAGCTCACGTCTCATGCCGGCGCGCTGGTCATCTTCTTTTTTGCAATATATAATTCCATACCTTACTCTAACCTCTAGCCAAAGTCACGAGATTGAGGTTGCATTTCATGTATTTTACAAGGTTGTCCTTAACATCATACGTCCACGTAGCGAATATACTCTACGGGGCTGTTCTTGCCCCTGGGAGACTTCAAACAACATCGAGAGAGACAAATGGCAAGTCTTTCTAGCACCAAAAAGGCCGTTGAATACTACAGCAAGTTGCACGCAAATCTAACGACCTCTGTATAATCACTGCTCCTGCCTCGTTCCTAGATAACCCCAGAGCAACCCCCGTTCCAAAAAACGTTGTACCCGATACTAACTCGGGCAGACATTCCGCTCGCTTTTCTAATCGGGCAGACATTCCGCTCGCTTTTCTAATCATGTTCACCATATTGATTCCACAATAGTCTACACAGATGGATCACAAACTAATGTCGGAGCAGCTGCTTACTCAATTGAGAGCTGTAGCGAGGTAGTGACGCATACCCTCGGTCCTTACATAGATCCTCCTACTACAGCGACACTGGAGACCCTGCCAATAATCGCCAGTATTCAAGACCTCGCTCCAGCACCCCCTAATCCTTCAGGATATGCCATATACACTGGTTCAATACAGGCTATACGCGCCATTCATACGGGCCGTATTCCTGACGAACTGCAGGATGATCTGCGCAGCCCTCTAACCAACCTACATCCCAACACTATCACACTTAGGTGGATTCCTGGTCACGCTGAAATCCCAGGCAATTACGTTGTGCAACACCACGGCCACCGGGCGCCTCGAATTCCGTGGCCTTATCCACCCTCGTGGGACACTAATCTTCATTACAAAAAAGAAATCAACATTCACTAGGACAGCATTAGAGAAATTCTTTGTACACTTCCTCTTCCTGATAAATCTCTCACTACCACGTAAATATGCATTGTTAGGCGCATACAACTAAATGCACTCCTTACTCCTGCTCGATCGCTTCTATACAGAATCACACATTCCCGCATGCCCAAATTGTTCTGAACACTATGAAAACTTGGAACATTGCATGATTTTATGCCCTGTCGCAATTCAATCACCTTATTATCCACACCCTCCACCCCCAATGTGGCAGGCTTGGTTAGCCTCTGACCAACTGAAAGATGAGTTGGCCTTGGTTACCCTGGCCCAGAACATTCTTGACGCTTATTATTGAGTTAAATAATGTTGTTTCCTCCTTCTCCTCGCCCTCAGGTTTAAAAGCGTGCACACGCGATCATGTTGATAGTGGTCACGGGCCACTTGGGAGCCTACGTGACTATGCCCCAAAGAGAAATGTCGACCTCCAGGTCATGCGACCTTCACAGGTCACGTGACCGTGACCTTGACTGCCATCACGAGCCATTTGGTGGCCTACGTAACTATCCACCAAACATCGCATGGCGACCACTAGGCTTAACAAAGAAAGTTGACCTCTAAATCTCCCTCAAGCTGAAAACCTATTATACTCGACCCCTCGAACTACCTGGCGTGAAGCTTTCAATTGAAAAATTAGAGAGATAGGGACAGGCAGCCGACCTACAGGAGTATACCTGTACAACGTAAACTGCTCACAACGACGCGGGAGGCAGCGCAAGCCAATATGATCTGTTAAGAAAAGCCTCACGTCCAATTCCGTGAGCAAAGTAAAGTTTACACCCTCCATCTTTCTCGGTTGTGCCAGTTACATAGCATATATCTTCGGAACAAAGCATACAAATCGCAGTATGCCGCTCTGAAAGCGCAATGTGAGTGCTGCTAGGGCTTACAAAGCGCCAAGACTAAAAACATCTGTTCCGGGTAAAAAGCGGCCCTTTGTCTCCAGCCTAGTTGGCCCAGACTGAATCACGTATATATAGACAATAACAACCTAGTCATGATTTTAGGTGTGCGTAAACCTACTTTATATATATTGTCACGGAAAGAAGATTTACACTTCACGAAAAAGGAAGGCGAAGCTTTATCAGCAAGCAGCGTTCCCCTCAAAGCACGCGAACCCACTACAACATCCGTTTGCTTTCAGACGCCACCTAAAACACCAGGTGGCATTACTTCCCTTCCTTAAAAAAGAAAAGCTGAGGCTGAGCACAAGCAAAGGCCGGTACAAGCTGACATTGCACATTACAGCGTGAAATACGGCTTCGTATGGACAACCTGCACGATCTCGGAACGTGGTTGCCGACGCGAGGGCTGCACAGTGCCCGCTGGAAGGACTTCGCATGTATTTTGCGTGACACGGCGCAGTACTTCGTAAGATCCAAAGTAACGTGAGATCAGTTTCCCACACAAGCCAGGCCGGCACACCGGGGTCAACACCCAAACTTTGTCTCCAGGATGGTATGTGACGTGTGGATGACGGAGGCTGTAACGCGTTCATCCGTGGTCTGCTGTTGCTGAATGTGAATGCAGGCAAGTTGGCGTGCTTCCTCAGTGCGCTGAGCGAACGGCTCGGCGTCTGGCGTGAGTGAATGATCCTCAGTGCAGCACGGAAGCATGGCATCCAACATCGTCTGAACGTCACCTCTGTAGACCAAGCGAAATGTAAAATGCGTCGCCTCATGGATGGCCGTGCTGTAGGCATATGTGATGTAGGGTAAAATTTCATCCCAGGCTTTGTGCTGCGAGTCTATGTATATTGCGAGCATGTCGGCGATGAGTTTATTGGGTCTCTCCGTGAGGTCATTCGCCTGCGGGTTATAGGCAGTGGTTTCGCGGTGGCTCATATGTCTAAGCTCGAACACGTCGTGCATTCGCTGTGCCGTAAACACGGTGCCTCTATCGGTGACGACTAAGGACGCTGCGCTAGGATGCTACTCGATGTGCTGCATAAAGAACTGAACGATCTCAAACGATGTGCCACGCTGCACCGCCCTGGTTTCCGCATACCGTGTGAGATAGTCGGTCGCGACTATAATCCAATTGTTACTAGCTGATGGCAGCGAAAATGGGCCCAGAAGGTCGATGCCGACTTGGTCAAACGGCGTCCGAGGCGCCGGAATAGGCTGGAGCAAGTCCGCGGTATTGAGAAGCGGCACGTTTCGACGTTGACACTCGCGGCAGCCTCTGACGTAGCGATGGCAGGCTTCAGAAAGATTAGGTCAATAATAGGCTTGACGAACTTGAGCCAGTGTGCGTACTAAGTTCAAGTGGCCGGAGGTGGGCTCATCGTGGCAAGCAAAAAGTATATCGGCGTGGAGGTCACTCGGTCATCAGTGCTGGAGTGATTCTTGAATAGAACGTCATTCCAGAGACAGAATGTAGGCAAGTTCCTACCAAACTGCGTGGCCCTCCAGTTGTCACTGACAGGTCGAAGTTGTGCGTCAGCTGTCTGTCGGTTTATTTCGTCTCAGGCATTAACAAATCCAAGAAAACCTCTGTCGCTAACCGTGACGTTATCGACTAATCCCACGGGTGCCCGCGACAGCGGGTCAGTATCTTTGTGCTTCGGAACCAATTTGTACAAATCGTGTAATCAAATTCCTGAACGCAAAGGCTCCATCATGCTAGGCACATCGATGACGCGGAGAATGACCATCCCGCGCAAAGAATGGTGCTAGGGCACCACTTTGCATGGGTGGCCAAAGACGTAAGGCCTAAATGTCATGGTTTCCCACGCAACTACGAAGCATTTCTTTTTCGTAGTGGAAACGTTTGTTTCAGCGCAGAAGAGGGTGTGGCTGGCAGAAGCAATGACCTTTTCCATGCCAGCTTGGTGTTGAAAGAGTGCAGCACGCAGGCCAATGTTGCTGACTTCAGTGGCAGCGTCTTCATCAAAGCACGCAAGAGCAAGGGTAGTTTGCACTCGTCTGCGCAACTCCGCAAAAGCCTCCTGTTGCTTGGCGGCCGACGCGAACTGCGTATCAAATCGCGTGAGGCGGGTCAGAGGTGCGGCTAGCTTGAAAAAGCCGGCGATAAATCGGCGATACTACGCACGTAGTCTCAGATCCGTGTAACCCGTACTATGGTCTTTACAGTTGTGATGTATGGATGCGAGAGTTGGACTGTGAAAAAGGCAGACCGCCGAAGAATTGACGCGTTTGAATTGTGGTGCTGGCGGAGACTCTTGAGAGTTCCTTGGACTGCCAGAAGATCAAATCAGTTGATATTGTCGACCATAAACCCTGACTGCTCATTGGAGGGTCAAATTCTAAAGTTAAAGCTCAGCTACTTTGGTCATCTGATGAGAAGAGAGGAGTCGCTGGAGAAAGATTTGATATTGGGAAAGGTTGAGGGTCGCCGGAGAAGGGGTAGGAAGCGAACGCGATGGTTAGATGGCATTCTCGAGGCATTGCAGATGAAGCTATGTGATGTTAAGAAGATAGTGAGAGACCGGAAAGCGTGGCGTGACATGGTCCATAGGGTCACGAAGAGTCGGACACGACTGAACGCCTGAACTGAACTGAACTGAGTCTCAGGAAGCGTTACAAACTCCTCTTCGTGGCAGGAACGGGAAACTTGGCGACAGTAAACCGGCCCAGCACCGTGGGCGTTAGGCCGACGTATGGCCTAACGCCCACGGTGCTCACACGATGACCGAGAAACTTCAGCTCTCTGTAGCGAAAGTGGCATCTAATACTGCAGGCATCTAATACTGCGCACAGGGGTTCAAGCTGTCCCCCAAAGCTTTCAGAGAACACGACAACGTCGTCAAGATAAACTAAACATATTTGTCATTTGAGGCCGGCGAGAACCGTGTCCATCATGCGCTGAAAAGTAGCCAGCGCTGAACATAGGCCGAAAGGCAGCACTTTGAACTCCTACAGTTCATCTGGGGTTACGAAGGCTGTTTTACTGCGGTCCTGCTTATCGACCTCAATCTGCCAGTACCCGCTATTAAGTCAATTGAGAAGACGTACTGGGCGCGACGAAGCCTGTCGAGCGAATCGTCGATACGGGGCAGGGGGTAGATGTCTTTGTTAGTGATGTCGCTACTTTGGATGCTCAACACAGAAGCGAAGGGTTTCATTCTTTTTCTTTACCAGCACGACAGGCGTCATACAACCGGCCCACGGGCGCTGGGCCGGTTGTATGACGCCATCACAAAGCATCTCCTGAACCTGTGTTCGAATCGCTTCACGTTCTGTCGGGTAGATACGGCACGGCTGCTGGCGGATACGGCGTGCGTCAACGGGAGTAATGACGCGGTGGTTCACAGGAGGCATTTGCCATATTTTCGATGAGGAAGCAAAACTAGTGCTGTACTCTAGAAGGAGGACAGGTATGTCACGCTTCTGTGTTTCCGAGAGATCCGGACTAATGTCAAGCATTCAATGGGTGGGTGCGCAGTACTGACAGCCCCAAACGTAAAACGTTCAGAAACACCCGCTAAGGAGTCAGTGAAAGCGAAGGCAGTAGCACGAAAAAGAATACGAGGCTCGTTGGTGAAGTTAGTCACCAGGATCTGAGACCGGCCACCGCAGAGGTGAATGCGGCAGCGCGCTCTGCAGATGCCGTGGCTGAGCAAAAGTGGCTGGTTGCGCCTTACGCGACTGGAGGCTCGTCACGCAATTTGTCACAGGTAACAGTCACAAAAACACTGGCGCATGGGGGAATCAAATCGCTCTCGGCGGAAATTCGAAGGGTGTAGAGGCCTTGGCGATTCTCCGTGTCAGTATCAGCAGCTTTTTCAGCCGAAAATGTCACTGCACGCTGTCGGAGGTCGATAACAACTCCATACTTCCGGATAATCTCAACACCAAGGACACAATCACGGGAGCAGCCAGGTATAACGAGGCAGCTGACAGTGAATGTGGAGCAGCGAATTTGAACTCTTGCCGTGCGCATGCCACTCGGAGTTATGACATGTCAAACCACCGTTGCGAACCTGCGTGCCAGACCATGGAGTTATTACTCTTTTAAAAAGCCCCGAAGGGCCGCTAGCTTCCCGCTTAAAACAAAAACAAAAAAGCGCCAGTGTACACGAATGCGCTAACCTTATAGCCGTCGAGAACCACGGGCATGCCCAGGGAGAATCGATCTTCAAGCGTAGGAACTGTCGTCGGTGCCATGAAATCGCGGTTGCTCATAGGTCTCTTAGTCGGGAGGTCTTCGTCACGTGGATTGCAAGCGGCCTCGCTCCCAGAGGTCGCTGCCTTTCGTTTTTCGCTATGGGGACTTGGCGACCGTCGCTGCGCCATCCAGGAGGATCTGGGCTGCGGCGATGGTCGGCGTGGGGAAGGGAAGTGTGACTGCCGCTGGAAAGTTGGCGCCATGCGCTGCTGGGCTAAGTAGTCCTCAATCTAATGAGGTCGTTGGACTAATGGAGGGCAAGGCACGTCGATGGGAAATCCGTGCGGTCCCCAGGTGTCGATAGGGGCACTGGCAATACAGATCACCTGGTTCCCAGCAATTGAAGCACAGGCGCTGGAGATTTGGGGCGCGCCACAGGTCCGTCTACCGCTGGGGTGGTCGTTGACGGTCGATGTACGGCTGAGTGTGCGGAATACAGTGAGCCTCCATTGGGCGGCTGTAATGGCGTCGAAGCAGGCGCAGGACGTCGCAACATATCTGCATAAGTTGGACGATGGTACGGCGTGGGAAAACGTAGTGGCAGATCAGCAGACGGCACCGAAGACCTCAATGCTTGAAGCTCTTCGCGAACAATGCTGGTTATAGAGCCGACAATCGGCTGGAGAGCACCGAAACGCGTCTGGAGCTCTTCGCGTAAAACTGACCAGATGATGTCGCGTAGATTCGGGGTGGTCCTGAATGCCAAAAGCGGCTCCGCTACTGAAGCGGCGAGTACCGACCTCTCGTAGGTGGTAGACCACTGCTGGAGCATTCGCTCTGTTGTGACAGCTTCCGCAAGAAACTCGGCAACCGTGCTCGGTGGATTACGTACGAGACCAGCGAACAATTGCTAATTAACACCGCGCATGAGGTTGCGCACGACGTTAATTGGTTTGGCCGGGTCAGATCGTCGGAAGAGCCGGGTCATGCTCTCCACGTAGATGGTTACAGTCTCATTCGGCTTCGGCATGCGAGACTGTAAAGCCCATTCTGCGCGTTCTCGCTGATCTGCGTTAATATAGGTCTCAAGGATCCGCCGGCAGAACTCACGCCATGATGTCAGGGCGTTTTCTCGGTTCTCGTACCAGGCACGAGCGCCATCTTAGAGGCTGAAAAAGACCTTTCTAAGCTTGGCGGCGTCGTCCTACGGATTAAATGAAGCGATCCGTTCACACTGGACCAGCCAGTCTTCGACATTTTCGGTGTGACTGCTGTGTAAGGGCATAGGCAGGCACACGCCTGGCCCAGGAATTGAATTCTGGGTGTGCGGAGGTGTATTGGAGATATACTGAGATCGACCCCCAGCAACTTCAACAAAATATGCCCCGGAAAGCAGGTCTACACTTCGCGAAAAAGGCAGGCGAGGTTTTATCAACAAGCACAGTTCATCCGACAGCACGCGAACCCACTTCAACGTCCTTTTTTTTCAAGCGCCACTTGAGAACACCAGGTGGCAATACATACGTATGCGTTCAAGAATAAGTGAGAGCATGTGAAGGAATAGAATGTATTTGACGTCCGGCCGTGCGACCGACGTTCGTCGAAACTAGGTTACAGGCAGTGTCCTATACTTATACGCCA
The DNA here is from genome assembly GCA_023969395.1 of Amblyomma maculatum. NCBI lineage: Eukaryota > Metazoa > Arthropoda > Arachnida > Ixodida > Ixodidae > Amblyomma > Amblyomma maculatum. The sequence continues at coordinate 125,389 of JAJIZL010025390.1, forward strand.
GGTCTATTAGTACCAGTACTAGTGATGGTGAACACATATTAACCAACGAAAACCAAAAAACCAACTAAACTTTTTCAATAAAAAGTTTAGGTGGGAAAAAGCGCTAGTGTTGTGTCCTTGTACTCTTGGGCCTCGTTTTTCGCGCTAACTTCAAAATGAACCAAATTAGGTAACCCTCATGCAATCAGAAATGCGTCATGATGCCGATTACACTTGGTTTAAAAAGCAAGTAAATAATAACATGTGGTGGCGCGAAATTATCGACAATCCTACGCAGCCCATGCGTACTCAAAGTGCATTATCAAGCTTCGAAATAGTAAGCATTCCAGGGCTCGAGGCTAAAGGCGGGTGATGAGGTGGTCACAATACTTACACAAAAGAGGGAGAAAGTGGAGTAATAAGAATGTGAGTCATCTTTCTGCTGATCTTTTCAAAAGCCTTTGACGCCTCCGCCCATATAGTAACAACATGAGCTATCCCTCGTAAGGGTCCTAGCCCACCGAATGAGCAACGTCATAAAAACCAGAGTGGTGGCAGGCGTCCTTCTTCCCAAGACGCTTCATTCATTGAGGCGTCCATGCTACCGACTGCCCCCGACACCTGTAGTGACGGTACCCCCTGCACAGCAACACCCAAAGACCTTCTGGATTAACGCACCATAAAGACTGACTACCCGGTGATTTGAAGTCGACATTATCGAGAAATTGCGTTAAAATTGGAAGCGTAGTTGAGACACGCATCCGTCCGGAGCTGTATTCACCCTCTCTAAAAGTGTACGGAGATGCTTCTACTGGCCAAAAGACCTTTGGACGTTTGGCCAGTAACCGCTGCCAGCAACCGCTGCGGCCAGTAACCGCCGGACTGTCCGCCCGTAACAAATATAGATGATATAAGATTCTAATTAAGGCAACACTCGACCGGGTACTCTCACTGACCTACAGGTCAACAGCAAATCCTTTACAAAATCAGGAAAAGCTTCCTCTTGTATGCTTCAAGAAAGGAAGTTAGCCCTATTGGATGAATGCAAATAGAAAAACACTGCAGAAATCGCAAAGGTAAAGTAAGAAATTTGTACGTGATAATGAATCTGCGCCCATAGGCATGTTGCATGACTGTTCCGTTGTCACATCTAAAACTGAATCATAAATGAACCGCCACCGCCACCCTCCTTAGTATTGTGAATCTATCCAGTGCTAGCCTTTACAGCGCTGAAAAGAAGTTCCTGTCGCATGGGATGAACTTTCTCCTGCATCCGGCAGATATCTCAAAACTCTTGCACTAATCCTGAGATTTCAAGAGTATTTACATGATCCTCCCGTTGCACTGACATAGAAAACGCGTTGCCGTTGTCGAACCACTCGACTCCCTTAGTACAAAGTGATAAATATCTAGACATGTATATAAAAGCTGTGACACAGGACATGTAAGGAGTATATAAAGATAATGCGCCTTTCCAGCGCATTTTATCGTCAAGATGAATCGGCAGCAATGAAAAAGCTAGCTACATCCTCGGAAATTGTAATCAAGCAATCAGACAAGCGGGGTGCCATATTTATTATGAATACTTTAGATACATTAGTGAGGGCCTGCGACAACTAGATGACAACACGTTTTATAAACGCAATCATTCTAATCTGACGTCCCAATACAAATCACAAGTCCTTGACACCCAAGATGTTGTGTTGACAGCTGGCTAAATCAGATAAAATACTGAACTCGCTTATTCCTCTCAATCGAACTGACGGCAGATTTTACTTGTTACCGAAAATTCATGATAACAATAACCAAGGCCTACCTATAGTCTCTGGTATTGTAACGGTCACTAAACAACTGTCGCGTTGACTCCCTCATTAACAGCATTTATGATAACTTCTCTTCTGACATTAATGACCTTATTATAGAAGAAGGAGGGCAGACACCAAGCCGCCTGTGACTTTCTTTAATCCCCGGCTGTCCACTCGGTTCTCAATATGCCAACATGGCGCTCAAGCTCTCTCGCGCGCGCCCACCCTTCCAAAACCTCGTCTTTCTTCTTTTCGTCATTCTGTTTCCAGATTCTTGCCTGAATCTGCAACAATAATTTTCACACCTGGCTCAGTTGTTGCTATCTTAGATGTTACTTCACTGTATACAAATATACCGCTTGTCGATGGCACGTAGTCCGGAATAAACGCTTATGATGAAAACTGACCTCGTAGACCTGTTGATAGTTCTACTTTAGGTACTATCATGAAGCTCATACTTGAACTTAATTTTACATGTAATGAAATCCACTACGTTCTGGTTAGCGGTACTTCAATGCGTACCAAAAAAGCTCCTGATTATGCCAATATCTTTATGGGTTACTTTGAAACAGAATTCGTGGATATTCACCCGTTAAAACCGTTCTTTTACAGACGCTTTATTGATGATTCTTTTATAATCTGGCAGCACTGCGGAGAACCACTCCTTGTGTTAGATTACAATAATTTTCATCCATTAATCTCTTTCATGCCCTCGTACCGAGCTTCAACTAATAATTTTCTTCGTGTCACAGTGTCGCTTAACGACAAAACAATTTACTTGCATTGATAGGAAGCCTACTGACTGCCAACTATATGTTCACTTTAAAAGTAGCCATGAAAAACATTGAAAATCCGATATTCCACACAGTAACGCCATTCGTTTTAAAAATATATGTTCCGAACCATCTGGCTTTGACCTGAATTGAGAAGAATTTCGATGCGTTCTAACTAAACAAATATATCTTGCAATGTTAACTGACGATGGTGTGAAACGTGCCGATGAACTTGACCGCGAGCCGTTAGTTTGTCCAACAAACAATCCTATCTTGACAAAGCAAACTAATACCGCTGTTACACGGGCATTTCGAAGGCCCTCGATCCGACTTCCTATCGACTCGAAGGCCTTCGAAAGCTGCCACACGGGCGTTTTCAATGGCCATTGAGTCGATAGTCTATCGAGTCAACGGAACAGCTCAGAACTCTATCGAGATCTCGAAGGCCTTCGAACATCGCGCAAGGTTGCTAGCGTTGACCCGAGGAGCGTCACGCACACACTTGCACAGCGCCTTTTACGGTACAAAAACGTTAACAAACGTTATTATTTTATATCTTTAATTTACGCGGTAAAATATTAATACCCGTAATAATTTTAAAATAGCATCGCTCTTTTTTTAGGCGTATTATTTATGTAATCTCGACTATTGTAGCATGCGCCGCCGAGAAAAACAAACACAATGAAAAGCACAGTCGTATGAACAAGGTATGAACACCTTGGTATGAACGCCAACGCGTTAAAAAAAAAAGTTGTCCTTGAATAACAACTAAACACCTGCAGTTACTAAAAAAAGGTAACAGTTATATTTTATTCTGCATTTATAAATATATTTTAGTTCTTTAAGCAAAACCGAAAGCAACGATAGCGGCGCCATAAAAGTTTGGCGCCAAACACCGGAACTATTTCAATAGCCTTCGAGTTTTGCCGTGTAGCAGCTGCACAACTCCTTCGAGTTCGATCGCGATTGAAAATCTCGAAGGCTATCAACTCAATCGCCTTTGAAAATGACCGTGTGACTGGGGTATAGCTATCTTTTATCCTATTCAGCCTATTTTCCTAATGCAACAAGTATTCTAAGACATCACAACTTCCTGATGCAAAGTGACTGCCTAAAATACACCTGCCAAGAACCGCCCCGAGCTGTATTCAGACGTGATAAAATTTGCGTGATATTTTAACTGCTTCAAGAACCACTCGTACTGATTTTACTGGTTTTGCACCATGCAGTAAATCTCGTTGCAAAATCTGTTCCCGAATGACAACGGCATCGGAAGGTGTTAGCACGCCTTTCAACTAGCGTATAAAAATTAGAGGTAACTTCTCCTCGACATTGCCAATGTAATTGCCCACTTGAGTGTTCCGCCTGCAAGCTGCAGTATACCGAGAAATTTGAAACATGTTTACATTAGGTTTTAGCAATCACTAAGCGCACAGTACAAGCCTACCCAACCTACCACTGTTCAAGCATGTTAGCATTTCAGGTAGTTCGTTTGATGAATTAAGGATCGCTATTTTGGAATCTAGATTTCGGTCACACTGCAACCTGATGTCAGAGAATCATTTTAATTCATATGTTTAAGGCAGTGTCGTCAAGGTATTGACCACAGCGTAGGAAAGCTAGGCTGGTTATCTAAATAAAATTATTTCAGCAACTTCGAAAGATCAGCAGGGAAGAGACTGGCATCCTTATTGCTCCGTTCTCTCTCTCTCTCTCTTTTTATGTGTCCGTAGTATGACTACCTCACCGGCCCCATCTTAGCCACGTGCCTTTGCATGTTTGCTATTGCGATGATTGGTAATGCACTTTTGTGCACGCGTGGGCTTCGTACGATTCTCGATAATGTTGTGCCACCACGTGTTGCTTTTATTGCGAAGCAATACTACTTTAGCTACCACCTCAGCCCGTCAAAAGGCGCGGCGGTGGCAGCCACGCTTGACCTTTAGCGTGACCCGGCTGTGTGACGTCATACCATCTGTGTAAAAGTGGGGGCTCAACTCGCACCGTCGCCTTGCGCGGTGGCAGTTATGGCCTGACTCCGTTCCTGTCACTAGTGGCGCTGCGCGCTGCGTGACGTCATACCATCTGTGTAAGAGCGGGGCTCAACTCTCGCCGTCGCCTTGCGCGGTGGCAGTTACCGCCTGACTTCTGCTCCTCTCACCAGTGGCGCTGCGCGCTGCGTGACGTCATACCATCTGTGTAAGAGCGGGGGCTCACCGTCGCCTTGCGCGGTGGCAGTTACGGCCTGACTCCGCTCCTCTCGTCAAGCCATGAGATGCCGCCTACGGTCAAAGCGCTTAGGCAGGCTGCAAAGAGGAAGCAAAAGCGAGCCACAGAGACAGCAGAAGAGCGAGAAGAACGGCTTTCCAAGCGACGAGCGCAAGAAGCAGCTAGGCGGAAAAGGCGGTCAGTGTCTTCGGTAGCAGAATCGACGACAGAAGCAGGAGAGGAAGGTACGTATTTGTCCGATAGTTTGGAACGTGCATCTACTAGCAGCACTACCAGTTCGGAGCGATGGAACGCTAGAAGACGACAACGACGTGCCCAAGAAACACCGGAAGAGCGACAACAGCGACTAGATAAGGAACGTGTGCATCGAGAGAAGTACAATGAACAGAGAAGAAAACGGCGTGCTGAAGAGACACCCGAACAACGAGATAAATGCTTGCTTGGAGAAAGCACGGGAGAAATCTCTCACTCGAGCTACCCGAGCTGAAACCGATGAAGGTGCTCTGGCACAATGGCGTGAAGAACATGCAAGGCGAGTGCAGTCAAGCGTCACCATAGCCATAGCAGCAAACATAACCGGAGCATCACCATGATAAATATAGCACAGCCAAGCATCACCAAAAGCGGTACAATAGTAGTACCACGTATTGCTTCGCAATCACCAGGCTTAACCAAGCTAAGCCACAGCCAATTTTTCTGCTATTAATTTAAACCAGTTCTATTCTGCATCATGACGCATATATGACTTCATGAGGGTTACGTATTTTAGTTTTGATTGATCGTTAGATGGTCAACGTCACCAGTACTGATAGTAGTAGAACTAGTGTATAAATATAGGACGCTGCCTGTAACCCAGTTTCTTCCGACGAAAGCCGGTACCGCGGCCGGAACGTCAGATCTTTTCTAACACCACGTGCAACTTTTTTGTGAGCATGCCCGAGGAAAAGTAGTGGTGTTCCTCGAACATGAGTTTTGCACGACTATTCAACCAGCTTTCAAGCGTCTAGCGAATATCGCTAATACTGATGTCTCTGCGAACGCTGAATGTTCTTTACGCCAGCCAGCCAATAGAATTTGTTATAATGAGAGCCAGTAGACTCTAACTAGAGTCAAATGCCTAAATAGACATTTATTCTGTCAGTGAATGGCTCATTTGAAAACTCACGAATGTGCAGCCTGAAGTGTGTAATTAGCCTATTTACTTATTGTGTTTATTTCAAAATACTGTCAATCCCTAGAGGGATTGTAACAGGGGTGGGTACAAAAAAATGGTACACTGTAGTTAAACAGAGCACAAAGTAAACAAATATACCAGAGGACCTAAGGCGGCAGAGTCGATAACTCACATCACTAAAATTCGAAACAAAGACGAGGTACAAAGAACAAAGCTATACAGCACTCACAATTTCCACATAAATGTATACCAAGAATGGTACACACGCGTTACAGTCAGCAACAATGGAAACCAAAAGGACAGCACAAGGAAATACATTTCATCATCATCATCATCATCAGCCTGATTATACCCACTGCAGGGCGAAGGCCTCTCCCATATTTCTCCACTTAACCCGGTTCTGTGCTAGCTGCATCCACTTGACCCCTGCGAACTTCTTAATCTCATCCGCCCACCTAACTTTCTGCCGCCCCCTGCTACGCTTTCCTTCCCTTGGAATCCAGTTTGTTACCCTCAGCGACCATCGGTTATCCTCTCTTCGC
>JAJIZL010025390.1:132290-148855 GCA_023969395.1 Amblyomma maculatum
GGCTCGTCTACCCCCTGATTTCGCAATGCCTGCATCACCGCCGAGGTTTCAACTGAGTCAAATGCTTTTTCGTAATCAATGAATGCTATGTATAAGGGCTGGTTATATTCCGAGCATTTTTCTATCACCTGATTGATGGTATGGATATGATCGATAGTAGAGTACCGTTTCCGAAACCCTGCTTGATCCTTTGCTTGATTGCAGTCTAAGGTTGTCCTGATTCTATTAGCGATTACCTTAGTAAATACCTTATACGTAACAGACAGTAAGCTGATTGGTCTGTAATTTTTAAGGTCCTTAGAGTCCCCTTTCTTGTGAATGAGGATAATGTTTGCATTCTTCCATGGTTCCGGTACCGTCGATGACACCAGGCACTGCGTATACAGGGTGGCCAGTTTTTCTAGCACGATATCCCCCCCGTCCTTCAGCAAATCTGTAGTTATCTGATCCTCTCCAGCTGATTTCCCCCTTTTCATAGTTTCTAGTGCTTTCTTGACCTCGTCCTTCGTCACTGGTGGAACGTCTGACTGTTTTTCCCTACCGCCAATCTCATTACGGTCCTGACTACTTTGGCTACTGTAGAGATCTGTATAGAACTCCTCGGCTACTTTGACTATCTTTTCCATATTAGTGATGACGTTGCCCGCCTTGTCCCTTATCGCATACATCTGGTTTTTGCCTATGCCCAATTTCTTCTTTACCGCTTTAAGGCTTCCCCCGTTCTTTACAGCATGCTCATTTTTCTCCATGTTATACTTCCTAATATCGGCCACCTTGCGCTTATTGATTAGCTTTGATATCTCGGCCAATTCGATCTGTAGAAATACATTTAGCAGAAGATATATTCATGGTGTGTTCGACAGGAGTAACGACTTTTCCAAAAGCTCGGTAAACTTTTCAGTTGAGTTCTGTTGTGTTACTTCTGGGTCAAGCGCGTTCCACTCGAGCAGTGCGAGTGGAAAAAAAGGAATAAAAGAACGCGTTGTTGTAACATGAGAATTCCTGAAGCGTGAGAGCGTGTTTATGACGGGTGTTTCTTGAATGATTGACTTGAATGAAGGCTGAGGGATTCATCTTAAAAGTATTTTGGAGTAGTAGGAATAAAAACTTCAGACGGTGCACCTTTGCTCTATCACAGAGTGTGGGGAGGCAAGCGCGACGTAAGCGAGTCAGTGCGGCGATAACTGTTAAATGTAAATCGAACAGCCTTGCGCTGGACGCTTTCTAAGATAGCTACATCGTTTTTCACGTACGGTAACCACACTATGTTGGCGTATTCAAGTACAAGTCGGATAATAGTGACATATGAGAGTTGCTGTATGGACGGTGTGGAATGACGCAGCAAGCGTTTCAAAAAGAATTATTTCTTTGTAGCTTTTTTTAGCGGCATTATGAACATGCGATGACCAGCTATGATCCGACGTGACTGATATGCCTAGGTACCGATATTCCTGAACTTTGCGTAGTGCGACGCCGTTAAGTCAACATTCAAAACTTAAAGGTGTCTTCTTCTTGGTAATTGTCATGCTCACTGTTTTCTCTGTATTGATAACCATGCATTTGCCATTTCAAGCACCACTGCGCGATTCGGTTTAGGGCATTGCTCAGATTTACTTGGTCCTCATAGCTTTTTACTTCGGTGTAAATCAAGCAGTCATCCGCGAATAGGCGAACAGTACAATTTATATCCTCTGTGATGTCATTGATAAAGAACAAAAATAAAAGCGAAGCAAGCACTCAGCCTTGGAGGACCCCGGAGAGAACGGGAACCATGTCTGAAGCGCAATTATCTAGTTGTACAAACTGGTAACGATCTGTAAGGTAATCTCTAATCCAACAAATAATTGGTCCATCTCCAAATACATTCTTTAGTTTATATAACAATTTAGTATGCGACAAGCGATCAAAGGTTTTTGAAAAAATCTAAAATATTATATCAATTTGGGATCGGTTGTTTGAGTTAGCATCTCGGAGCTGCACGCGGATTAAGAAAGGCTGCCTAAGGCATACAGAGTACTCCGGCGCACTGAGGCTTTTGTCAGCTTTCCAAGGCGACACCAAAGACGACGACCCTGTGCTTCGAAACCGTCTCTGATACAATATATTGGCTAAAAGGCTACTTGTAAATTATTCTAGAAAAAAAGAAGGAGAAAAATTAATACGCACCCGATTCAGACATGGAAGACATCGAAGACATCTCACCTAATGGAAGAAAGGAAGACATAACAGTAATCAATAACTGTCATTGCAATCAGTGCTTAACTGAAGTAACAATGTAACATAATATGAGCACTAAAGGTAGAGATGCCGCAAGAGCACAGCGCGATTGATTTCAGGCGCCTACTTTAAAGAGGACTCAGAAAAAGCATATTTGTAACTAAGGGACCACAGTACAAATGGCCCAAGCAATAAGGCGTAAAACTGATTCCACTAGATTAGTGTCAGTGAAAGCGTATATTGCAAAATGGGAACAGTTCTCAAAGATGTAAAAAATCACAGCCAAGCAAGTTCAAAGAGGAAGCTTCTGTAATGCGGTATATAAGTTCTCGGATTGCTCCTATCAAGAGTTCTCGCATTTCCTTTCCGGAAACTTTGCGTCCCCACTTTTATCCCATTATAAATCAGTAACAATAGAAGTGTAAAACGTAAATTATTTCCGCTCAAATAAAATGATGTCAGGGTCCAATCGAACTCGCCACCTGATGAGTCAACAAGTTGCACATGCTACTCCTATGACAGCCATAGAGGACTCGTTAATCTTGAATAAAGAGAGGTTTCGTGTGCATCGTGTAAATCAAAAATGACACAAATATAAAACATCCTCCACGTTTGTAATGTGCAAAGAGGAACTGAGGAAGATGAACAGGGCAATAACTTTCTGCCGTCGGACCCAATAATTCACCCTTAAGATGGTCCCCTATGTTTCACAGAAGATATTGACAACCAACCGCAAAAACCCCGGATATCGACAGCCCTCCCTCCACAATCAATTAATAAAAAAAGGGTGACCAATTGTCTCGAGGACCAAATAAACAAATAGAAAAAACTAGAAATATTGTATTGTTTATTTGCATCTATTTCTTTAAAAAAGCAAGTTTAACAATAATTTACGGATGTTTCCTCGGTCGAAAGACTACTAAAAGTAATGTTTTACTGTCCGAGAAATACACTTGTTGCGTCACGTGAGGTCACAGGGGCGAAAGTGCCAATGGCAGAAGCCCCAGAAGGGGAGTTTCTCATCGCATATAAAAATGCAGCAACAAAACTGGCAGCGACATACAGAGTATGAATACAGACCGCACAGCTGCCGTTTAAATAGATACCTAAGGGCGGGCAGCCACCGAACGGCTGGCCATGCATCTAATTTCGTCCTCCGAGATTTTAGGCACGTCCTATAGCTCTTTTTTATTTCGTTTTAGCAGCAATGCTTTTGATTCTGATTTATCTTTGGCTATAAAAAAAAATCCATTACATCGTGTATAGTGGAGGAAAAGGTTTTAATACTTCTTTCTACGCATGCCTAAATACAGAGGTAATAATGTCGCGGATCGCTACCTTTTGATGGCAATACCCCCAAGCTTCTCGCAGAACGTTAGCGCGGCTGACTTAGTTAATGCAGGTTCGAACATATATCTATCGGAGCTGTTCTAATTGTAACTTTTTATTTCGTTATTCGGCGGCTTTTTTCAATGTCACACAATAGGAGGCAGTGGTGCCATACAAAATTTTAGTTTTCTTGTTTACATTTTGAATTGCACAGAAACAATACTCAATCAAACTTTATAAAATGCATCATATTACGAAGGGCATCAAGAAAGATGGTATGAAAAGCACGTTGCAAAGTGTCACGAAAAAAAAAAAAAGAAGAAAACAGCGCATTCGCGCTGCGTATTTTTTCTCTAAAACATCGCCCATGAGAACGAAACAAAAGGAGTGGTCAAAGACGAGACACGGGTAAGGAAGAACACAAAATGTACGTACATCCCGCGCGGAATTTCTACAAATCAGCTTTGAGCATCAGGCTGCTCTTAAATGTAAGCTCAACACACTGAAAACAATAATAACATCACAATATTATGCTTACAGTCATGATCGCTATAAAAAGTGCCCTCTGAACGCGTGAGACAAAGATTTTACAGGGGGCCTACAGTGCGCGACTAACTGCAATATATATCCTCAAAACTCCAGTCCTCAGACAGGCTACAGTGCTTTTCCGAATGCTAAGGAAATTTTTAGCGTTGCAAACGAGTGCTAAACATTCACTAAATCATCCCAAATGAGCAATAGACTGTTCTTGTCGGGCGACATAAATGTTTGTGTTGTGTTACGGGTGAGCAATAGGTACATTCTATGTATTAAAGAGTACGTTTTGCGGGTGACACCAAGATAATTGAGACCTAGAAGCCATACATATGTTCTTAAGAAAGCATGACCCAAAACCAAACCGCATCGGCACGGTAAAAGTCCCTCACGGCTCATATTCTATGTTGCACATGCAAAATAGGCTCAAGCAGCACACCAGATGACTTGTTAAGCGCTTTATTAGCTGAAGAAACACCTAATTCTGCAGACAAAAAGGAAACAAGTTACTGGTAAAACGAGGCGACGCGTTCGCAAGCGCCATGAGGTGGGCGTACCTGTTGGGATATGACCGGCGCAGGAACAAAGTTTCTATGGAAACGAAACGCCTAAACGCAGCCCGGTGTGTGCGCAATGAGCTGTCTTTGAGTTGAAGTCGAAGCGCACATCCCTACGACACATCGGGGGTGGTCAGACACTTACTCACTAGGCCGCGAGCGGGCTCGAGCGTCTGCGCTTTACTTAAATTTATCTATGGATAGATCTCTTTGGAAAGAAATGTTGCCTGTAGCATGCACTCGTCGACACTAGGTCCGGCGTCATTATGCAGGGACTCTTCGGCAATTGAATTGCGACATCCATATCAGCGCTAGCGCCGCATATTACAGTAAAATGATATAAGCGACGTCCTGTTTCCTATTGAACGCAAGAAGACTACCTCGCTCTTGCGAAAACTTGATGTTCACACTTGTTATGTCGACTTTCTTCTGCACTGCCAGCATCTTTATCCTTGAACCACAAACATTCGCAAGGATACATCAATTACACAGTTCACAGCTTTGGTGGTGGTGGTGGTGGTGACAAACGTTTATTTATTGAAAAGGGGTGGATGTATGCATGGGCCGGATCTTTGACTATCAGCCCTTACAGATACTGGGTGGGGTCCCTATTACGGGACCCCAGTGGCGTCGGCCGCTGCCCGGGCGCGCTCGACCAAGGCCTTTTGGGCCTGCAGGTCATAGCAGCCGAGCAGGGTCGCCTCCCAGTCCTACCGAGTGGAGTTGGGGTGAGGAGGAATAGCTGGGTTGGATGGGCAAGCCCACACCATGTGGTAGATGTCCGAAGACTTCTCCGCACAGTGCGGACAACTGCCCGTGAAGGAGGGATTAAAATGTTTTAGTGCTGCCGGGCACAGCAGAGTGTTGGTATACAGACGGAGTAGAAGCCGCTCCTCCGTCTTAGATAGACCTTTTAGTCGGGCGAGGGTAAAGGCTATGACAAGATTGATAGTAAAGAACAATGTCTTTAAAAGAATACGCGGGTTCGAATTCGAGATCCTGATCTAGGGGGTCGAGATGGGAAGCCCGGAAAGAGAGCGCGCGGGCGGCGGCGTCGGCTGCCTCCTTCCCTTCGAGACCCATATGAGCAGGAGCCCATACTATTTTCTGGTAAGCGGGGTCCCCGGTATAGGTGCAATTTTGAAGTAGCCGGTAGGCTAAGTATGGCGCCCAGTCTTGCTCGACGTTCCGACAGGACCCTCGCGAGTTGGAGATAATTGTTTTAGAATCAGTGTGAGTAGCTGCCAGCGCAATGGCGACCTCCTCCGCGTGGGTTATGTCACGGGCGCGAAATGTAAGCCCGTTAACAGTTTTGGACTGGTGGACCACTGCGGCCGTGTACCATCCCCATGGTGGGGGCCGGAGGCGTCCACGTAGTAAATGCCGGGTTTCGACCCATAATGGCGGCCCAGGGCTTCCGCCCGCGTCAGGCGCCGGCCATTGTGGTCTTCACGTGTCATGTTTTTAGGAAGAGTGCGCACGTGGAGGGTGCATCTCCACCCGAAAGGGAGGCGTACACGGTCTTCCATAAGGGTGGTATGTTGGATGTGTAGCCGGGCAAGGAGGCGGCGACCCGACAGTGTTTTAGGAAGACGTGTGTTTTGGTTGGTTAAGTGAGCCTCTCGGATCTCCCGGAACGTATTCACCATGCCCAGGCCCGGTAGACGCTGGTTGGAGGTGTTCACGGGGAGATCGAGGGCTCTCTTAAAAATTTTGCGCAGAACGACTTCGAGTGCATCCTCGTCTTGTTTCCGAAGGTGGAGGTAAGGAGTCGAAAACAAGATTCGACTGGTCACAAATGCATGCGCCAGCCGCAAGGCGTCTTTGCACCGCAACACCCCACGTTTGTTAGAAACCCGGCGGACCATGCGGCCCACCTGGTCCCCCACCTTACGGAGTTTCGCCAATGCAGTGTCCGACCGTCTATGTTGATGAATAAAGAGCCCCAGTACCCGGACCTCTGTTCGTTCAGGAATTGATCCTGTCTCTAAAAAACGCTCAATTTTGGCCGTACACTTTGGTGAGGGGCGTATGTGTACAAATTCAGATTTTTGAGGGGAGCATTGAAGGCCGCAGCGGCGAGCATAACGGTCCACTATGGTTGCCGCTTGCTGCAGGTTGGCCTCAATATCGCCAAGAGAACCTTGCGTGGCCCACAGGGTGATGTCATCGGCATACAGCGCATGCTGCACACCAGCGACAGCACCCAACTGGGCCGGCAGGTGCATCATAGCCAGATTGAATAAGAGAGGAGACAGCACTGCACCCTGTGGTGTTCCTCTGGTTCCAAGTTGGAACGGGCCATGCTCGGTGTCCTGGATTTTAATGTAGGATTGGCGATCTGTCAAAAATTGCCGAATGTATCTGAACGCGTTGCGTCCGCAACCGGTTTGTGAAAGATGAGTATTACCTCATGAGTAACGTTGTCAAATGCTCCTTTCAAGTCTAGGGCGAGTATGACCTTGTCGTTGTGAGGGCATTCGACAGGGTCAAGAACGTCCCGATTAAGTTGTAGCAAAACATCCTGTGCGGACCTGTGCGGGCGAAATCCGAGCACGGTGGAAGAATAGTTTATTCTTCCACCGTGCTTTGGAGTTTATACGAGATGTGTGACAGGGTATATCTAACAGATGTGAGTACCAGGGTATGTTTTCGAGCGGTGGGCCATGACTCCTTATTTGTCACATAATCGATATATTCACTGATATGAGGAACGCCTCCTCTTTCTCAATTTGCACTTTCAATCCCACCTTCCTCCTACCCTCTACGGTACGGCTCAGGTGTCCACAGTACAGGTGTGACCGATGCTGTGCCTTTCCCTTCCTGTGAGCCAATCACTACCTTTATTATATGGTAGGGGCTAAGACTTGGGGTAATACAATATGCACTGACATCCTCGCAGTGACTACGCGCTGCAGTTATAAGCTGCCAGATTACGTGAAACAAGACCCGACTGTGATAGAAAACTCCCGTTCTACAATTCTCTTTAAATGTGTGTGTCCTTTAAGTATCCTGCTTCACTCGGAATTCAAAGTCGCCGGTGAGTTCAGAACGCATCTTGACTTCCGTCTCCAACGACTCTCGTTGGTACCTCCTGCATCGTAATCTGTATCTTGGGCTCTCCTGGCGTTACACAGCAATATAGCCAATTACTGCTGGTGTTGTTCGCCTATAAACTACAGATTGCTAAGTGTATTACTCAGAATTTAAATCGGCAGTATTAAAGGCTCATTTGTGCACAAAGAATTAAGAGGCGGCGCTTATTTCTGAGTGGAATGGCGAAAGCCACTTTAGAGGACTCTCTTCGTTATATGAATCATCATTTTCATTCCTTCAATCATGATGATCATCATCATGATCACTACCCTAATATCATCATTATCAACTTAATGCACGATCATTACCATCGCTACTATCATCATAATCATCGTCACTAACTGCGGCATCATTATCATCGTTATTTTAATCGCTGCTATCATCGTCGCGCTAGACGAGGAGAATTATGATCGGTTTCTGAACAGCCTAAGATGGATTAGTGGTTAACGCGCTCTGCTTGAATCGGATAGGTAGTGGTCCCGTTCCCGGTGGACAGAGATATTTTTTCTTTACATATTCATGCAGCGGACACTCGCGGCGAATGACACGACCGTCACCAAGAGCCTAGACATGTTTTTACCTTACAACTGGCTTTGACTAGGTCGTGTGCGAAAGGTCATGTGCGCGGCCCTGGTAGTGGGAAGCTAGATGGCTGGTGACACGGCATAGTTCAAATTCGGTGTTGGGTCTAATGACGTCACGAGAGCGCATGCTGTCCAAAGCTGGAAGAAGCTGTCAACTCCTTTTGCTCATTTGATCCTAAAAGGCGGTGCAGATGTCAACCTTCCTGGACTTGTAAATATCCAATCAACCACGCTAATTCTATGCCAAACAAGCACGCTCGTTATCAAAGTTATAGGGCTTTATATCTAGTCGAGTGGCCGCTTACGACCGCTAGATGGAAAAGTGGTAGCTTAGGACTTCAGTTAAATATGAAAGCGCGCGATATTTGGAGCGCATATTGCGTACTTGGTAAGTAAGGGAGCCGACTCTCCATGCAAGCGAACAGTGAACTGCAAGGCGAGCTGCAGGCAGAAGTCATTAGAGAGTTTTAGCTTACCGCGATCCGCTACTGGGATCCGCCACCGCGCGTTCCACTGCGCATGCCCAGACCCCCGTTGGCGCCGATAGATGGCGCCACATACTGGATGTCGGCACACAGACCTGCCGCGTCGGGGACAATCAGCTTGACCGCCCCGCCCACGCGCGGTAGAGAGCCACGGTGGCGGATCGCGGATTACGGTAAGCTAAATCTCTCTATTAACGCGACGGCGTAATGTTCTTAAAGGCGAATCTGAAATGCTGCCAGCCACGTTTGCGCTAATGGCACTAACGCCGATGTTGTGAACAAGTCACGTTAAAAATTTGAGATCGAGTTCGGAGGCGGCTCTATAACTTAAATGGACTGCGAATCTACTGGTGTAGTATTAGAAAGGTTGGGCAGAAGAAGTGTTGAGCTAGTTGGATGCCTACTGAAGGGAATAACAACGCAGAGAGGTTTGGGTTACGGTACAGGGCACGTTCGCGTTTATGCCTCCTCCAGGCAGAACGCGCGTTCAGCGCTGTCTGCGGCGATATTGACGATTAATTCCTCGAAGTAGTCGGAGTTCTGCGCGAACATCATTTTATGTTGAGCAGATTGCTTTGAAGTAGTATGCGTCTGCCAAGATGTGAAAAATTGGCATGAAGCAAGCACCTTCAATCAATGCTGCTGTAACGCTTTGAAAAGTCAAAATTTTAGTCATGGTAATCAGTAGTTACATTAATCAAATATCTGATTTGAGACTTTGTCGTTTCGTTGCTGGACAAGAGCGCGCGTGCTTGCCTTACAATAGGAAGGATACCCTAGCCTGCATACCAGATGTCGCACAGAACAAGGAAATGCTTGCATATCGCCTTCATCAAAATATACGCATGCCAATGCGTCGTCTTATAATTTGAGCACTCGACTGCTGAGGAGCTAGCTACATTGATCCTTACCCCGGTGACTATATCAGCGTGGATACGTAGTTGCTTTCTCTCCAAATGTTTTTGAGGAAAAAAAAACTAGCCGGTATGCCCCTCCCAAATTTTGTAGTCATCATGTGCGATTTTTGTCTGGAAGGCACACACGCGATATGAGGAAAATGCTGAAGAGAAATGCTGACCACCTCAGCATTTAATCATGAAAGCAAGATGTCAGCTTCCGAGAACCAAAGTCACTGAGGCACCGCGGCTGGCCTGCAATCTGTCAGTAACAGTTTCTAAAAACAATAGCAGGATGGACTAGCTTCCTTCCGAACGTAGCTAACGGTGTTGCGTGCGCATAACGAAAGTATTGAGAGGCGTTGACAATGTTTGTATGTCTATCAGACTTGTGATACGCTGAACTTATCTACACAGCTTTCGATTATCAGCAAAAAGCGCAAAGAAATAAATGGTGGGCTTTAAATAAGAAGCTGACAACGATGCTTTGCCTAATTACAAATGTTTATGGAGATTGCCGCGACCGCTATTAGTTTTGTTCATATCTATAAAAGCCAATAACAAAGACAAACTAAGATTATGTTGGGACAAGAAAATGTGCGTGATCAGGTTAAATTGCAGATAAACCCACATTTTTTT
Organism: Amblyomma maculatum; assembly: GCA_023969395.1. NCBI lineage: Eukaryota > Metazoa > Arthropoda > Arachnida > Ixodida > Ixodidae > Amblyomma > Amblyomma maculatum. The sequence goes on from JAJIZL010025390.1 coordinate 142,628, forward strand.
GCCCATTGGCGCTATTTCACTACGCACTGGCATTGCCGTATCGACCTGTATCTGAAGAGTATAAAGTGAAATGAAGCAACCTCGTTGGACCCTATATTATAATCGTACGCTCACAAGAAAACATTGGCTTTAACGTTATCGAAGTAAACGCTGCTCTGAGGTGTCCCACGTGAATAAGATACAAGCTGCGTGACCTCGCGCAAATAAACCACTGACGATTGACATCTCAATGCCTGTCACTTTCAAGATCACTTCTGTCGCAGCAACTATATTACTTTCGAAAAAAACAATGAGATGTTCAGTTAGAACATGGGCACATGGACCCATAATAAAATAGGACACATGGGCGCCGCTTAATTGATACCACTGTCCTGAAAGTATTTGTTACGAATTTATCCTAATAATACTTTACTTCAAAAAAAATAGTGATGATGCCACTGGAGCATTTGAACTCATAGTATCATGCTGAATATTTTAAGCGTCACATCTGCTCTGTAACGTGCACCGGCAGCGGCGCTGGCGGCAAGGACACTTTACCGCTCTACAAAATGATTACGAGCAGTACCAGGCGCTGTAGTATAGGGCTCCGCACTATCGCAACCATCTGGATTCTTCGACAACTAAAGCCTATCAAAAAGTACGTGAGTATTTCTGCATCGTACTACGTTTGGATTTGGTCTCAGGATCAGTGGAAAAGCGCCGTGACTTCCAAGACATCGCTGCGGACGCAATGCGTGACACCTAAATAGGGCTTGTACGTACTCTGTTCCATCGTCGTGGTGTTTCTCCCGGTGCGAGCCGGACTCCGGGCAAGTCAGACAGGAGGTCGAGACCCACGCGATGTCCTTCAACACAGCAGTAAGGCACCCGAGAGCACCTGGTCTCTAGGAGCACAAGCAAAGCTGAGCGGACACGCTGAACATCTGGCACAAGCAAGTGAATGATGATGATGATGACTTCAGACGAAATGGCACATACTCGCGGCGGGAGATTGGCTGAGGTACATTGTAGATACTAAATATATATGTTCAAGGATTGGTGTATTTAGATAAATATGGGTTTTTAATTAGAATTTGGAAAAACAAAGAGGAAAAGAGAAACCAGGCGCTGTTTCTTCTTTCACAATGAGGGGCATTTTCTAAAGTAATGCAGGCAGACGCCCTTATTGTATCATTTTAGTCACAATCGCTAACGATTAAACAGCCAAAGAAATAATTAGCTTACGTTAAAAGATTTCGTCAATATCATACGTCCTAGTATTAAACGTATTCATGAATTAAAATTTAAAAGACATTATGTAGATCACGACTGCACTGGAAGAATGGAAACAAAAATTAGGCTGACTTTATCATACCATGCGCCAAGCGCACCATTCAGAATTGATAATGTAAACACATTTCTTCATGACAGAGTGTTCAATAATTCTTTTTTATAAGCGCAAAATGTATAACACTTGCTTAACTACTTAAATAGAAATCTATGACAGTATGGAAAGCAAAAAATAATAATACAAGCACACAATTCCTAAGAGTAAACCAAGAACCAGAGACGACAAAACGAAAGAAAAAGTGTATACAAATTAAACACTGCCTCTGGAATGATTTTCTGCTTCAGGCAGCGATCTCGCTTTTTTTTTACTTCCTTTTCTTTTCACTCTAAATATAGCTATGTGATTCGTGATTGGTACAGTGTTCATATTCGTTACAAACGCAGCTCTTATATCGCTATATATACCCACACCTCGATACGCAGTCTGGATAATAAAGTCTAAATTATCCTGTGGTTAGTAAGTTTGCATGCTAAACATCGATGTCACGTGGAACAATTTCTGGTTAAATTTGAATGCTCTAACTTACAGAGGCGAAACATCACCCTTTGCCGAGGGTACTTCCGAATGCAATAAGCTATGGTTTAAAAAACGTGAAGACGCAGCCAAAGCAAACAAAAAATCTTGCTCAAGTGGGGCCACACCAACTGAAAAGTTTTCCACTCTCCTTCCCAATCTAACTATTTCCGTTTACTTTTTTTCGTCTTCTTCCTAAGTCAATATATACAAGTGAGAAAAATAAGCAAAATGCATATGCACAAAAAAGGACAAGTATATTTAAGATTAAAGCAGCTTGTTCTCTATATGTCACCAAACCAGCTTGCCAGAGTTACCGCCCTTCACCCCATGACCAAACTCCTTGCTCAGGTCTGAGCACGGCTGCCCGCTGGGCACACGGTGCCGTAGACTTCACCCTCGCTGTCATTGGCCTTCGCGCGAAAACCGATGCGCATGAAACCTACACAACAAATATAGCACAGGCGGTTTCTTCAACTTAATTGGTCCGGGTTCAACAACTGCAGCAGTTTTCATTCGTTGCAACCGCAAAATTCTCTCCAACAAACGTGGTTGCCCGTGGTTGCCCAGTTGAACATCGTAAAATCCTTTAAGATGCCTTTTGTTCACGCATATGGAAGTCTACTATAGAAGGGGCCGCAGTCGAGAGATTATTAGGACTCTTTACCTACATAATGATTGTCGGTACATCATAATCTCAAAAGGACGAACGGAGACGCTCACCAACTAACCACAACAATAAGTCTAGCAGCGTATAGTATATTCAAGGCATCGTTTGCTGCAGCAAGCAGGCTCTGTTAACCCCGTTGCTACTTTTTTCGGAGTAAAAGAAGACCATATTCACGGCAATGCGAAAGACTTTCTTACTATCTCTTCATTACCTATGATGCCGGACAGCGAAAAAAGTTCAGCATTCGCTTCGCACTTGATGGCTAAGTTTCGCCTCCAGCTACGCCTCCACCAGCGCTCATTCCCTAGAGCATAAATGAGCCTGCATCACAAACGTCTGGTTTCGCTGAGAACACGTGAAGAAAGGAACCGAGATTGATTTCTTTATTGATCGCGATACGATGCCAAGCTCCATTCTACCTCAGTAAAGTACAAAACACTTTTTTCACTCGAAATATTGCTGTCCTTTCTCGCGACGTATAACATTCGAAGATATTTTAAAATAATCTTGTAAAATACGTGGATTTTTTCTGCCTCACAGTTTTTACAACATTGGTGAAGAGTACGTGGCTTTGAAGTGTTTGCTCGGTACTTTTTGAAGCCGTCACATTAAGCTCACGTCACTAATAAGTATGGCTGCTGCAGTCAGGGCAGTCCCTTGAAACTTACCCGGATTCGGAACAGAACAGTGAACTTAAGACAAATACTGAAGCACCGCTAGATGTGAGTGAATCGTTGCCGTGAATCACATCCAAATTGCTAAGGAACTTAGCCCTGGGTTCACTGAAAAATTTCCTCAGTACGGACTATCCCTCGTCTCCTGCTTATCCGTAGTTTCAGGTTCATGTGGAAGCAAACTGGCACGAGGGGTTGTTGTTGTGGCTGTAGGAAGAAGGAAAAGAAAATGCACAGGCCTGCTACTGTCTCTGTAGCTGAGCCACCTCCGCTGCCTCGTGCAGATAGAAGAGAATGTAGAGAAGATAGAAAAGGACGAGGGAAAGAGACGCGCGCCGCAACAACAGCCGTCGTCCACCACCAGCGGTGGCATGTGCAATGACGGCCTACAACAGATAAAAATTCGGTGCCAGGCTAGCCCCCGCCGCAAGCGGCGGTGACCCACCTGTACCAGCCCCATCAGGGGAGAAAGTAGTAGCACAAATATCATGAAATGAAGCAATATAAGAATTTTAGGGTGATGGCCCAGCACGCTAACCAAGTTTCAACCAGAGACCTGGTTAGTTTGGTTTATGGATTTTTGACCTCCCAAAGCGACTCAGGCTAGGGGAGCCGCCGTAATGGACAGTTCCGGAAATTCATCCATCTCTTGTACTCTAATGTGCTCTGACACCGCACAGCACACAATCGCGTTGCTTTTCAATCCATCGAAAAGCGGCCGCCGCGGCCGGGGTCCGATCCCGCATTCTTCAACACAGCAGTCGAGTGCCCTAATCTTGAAGAAGCAAAGACTAGGACGTCCTATTTTGTTCTGAGATCTCTGGAAACTGATGTAAAAACCTACATGGGATGTTTTATGTCCTTATTAAATGCAGACAAAAGTGATTATGTCGGCGCCCCTAACATATTTGTGTCAGTGTCAATGAAGTCAATGTCATCCCACATGCTGTTTTTGGCAGTAGCTCCTGTACTTGCAGGTGCATATATATCTAATGAACTGTTGATATCGCAAGCCCTTTTTTATCAGGCAGCATCCCACACATATCCGAGGCGAGCAACATTTTCGGAACACCTCTCTACAGGTCGTAGTCACACAGAGGACACACGATGACGGCACACGTCCTCGCGATCGGTACGGCAGGGGCACGTCAAGTGGCTGTCCTTCTGGAGAGTGGCAGACGTTTAGAAGGCCGTTTAATTGCCCACATGTCCTCGGTGTCACACATGATCCAGCAACGGTGAGCCAGCAGCGAGCCCTCTTTATTCATACCTGCAACAATAGCAGGCTAAGATAAATGAATTACTTGGAATAAATTCAAGTGCTATCATCGTATTTCACAACACATCTATTCGTACGAGTTCCGCAGACCCCGGCATGCTAGCTCATTTTTTAATGTCAAGTAATTTTTTTTTATTTTCAGCCAGGGCAAAGCCATTTAAAACATCACTCCATCACCGGCCATGCGTATACAAGTGTACACACACAATCGATCCTCACCACATCAGCTCCTCGTTGCCTTTGTGCTTCGCGGACTAGTATGAAAATGCAGGCAGACAATGTAAGTGACCATCCTCACTAGACCAAAATATTCCGCCATGCTTTAATTGATTCACACGCAACAAGATTTCAGCTAACGCTGTTCCTTCTCCTGATTTCTTCAGGCGTTTTCTCAAAAAAAAAAAAAACAAATATTACCGCAAACCCCGCCAAAAAGATGGATTTCCTCTGAAACGAGCGACGATATAATTTTATGCGTCCGAAGTCGAGATAATGTGATGAAATCTCCCGTTTTGTACATTTAAGGTTAGGTCTGCCTACTGCCCGTGAAATCAGCACTTGGAACGCATTGCCTGGCTTACCTGTTGTCACGAAATCCGACATTCTTTTTGTTACTTAAGCGCAACGCGAAGAAAGCGCGTGTGTGGCGCCGCGTAGAAAGTTTCGCAGGATTGGGAAAAATGTCTGCCTTTCTGCGCAAGGAGAGCGCGTAGTCTTGGGTTCATCAGCGTCACCGCTTCTCATCACTTTACGGCGAAGATGACACACCTGGCGGGAGAAGCAACTGGATTTCTGTCTGAATGTTCGGCCGAAGCTGACGAATGACGACGCGCATCAAGACGGGGAGTGGAGAGGACGCTTGCACAGAAGTAGCGTGTATCTGCGTGCCCGCCTTGGCGCGTTGTAGCAGAGAGACGCGGCGTGCCCTATTTATTGATGTCACGTGCGTCGGCAAGTTAGCCATTGTTAGAGCCAGTGTTGCAGCGAGTAGTGCCGAAAGTTGGGCGAGTTGGTTAACGTTCATGATGAAAAATAGCGCGAAAAAGCGCTTGTAGCGCTTGTCCGTGTCTTCCTTCCGTCCTTCGTGTACTTTTTCGCGCTATTATCCATCATGATTGCAGCGAATGTTGCATTGCTACTGCACGGATCCAGGGGTCAACCCACAGCTCGGAAAGCCCAATGATCAGCGAGGAAGCGGCGCTCGTCTTCAAGGCGGCCACATCGTCAATCTCTAGACGCCGGTCTGGGACATGCCAGGTGAACAATTTGAAGTTTATTTTCTGTGACTCTCTCTTGTATTGTTCAGTGTTGTAGAAAATTTACTGTAGGGCCGCGCCCGAGGATAATCACTTGCAGGTGCGCGTCTCTTCACAGCGCCGCCACCCGCCTGTCTGCTTCTGGTATTGTAAAAGCGGTTCCCCTTCTACAAGCGTGCCGCGGGTGGAAAGAGCCGACCGGACCGTCGGCGCCGGATTTGCTGGACCGTTTTAGCCCGAAGGTCATTCATGGAAACATGCGTAGCGGACGTGCTGCTGGGTGCTCACATGTATGGCACCGTTCGTACTGGCCGGTAGCGAGCACCCAAATTACCCTTCGGCCTTTTTTTTTTACACTCCGGCTATGAGCAGTGCGAAAGGAATTTTATCTTGTCGGCTGCGCCAGTAGAATTTATGTCGTTCGTTCCTTTTCGGAAGGTTCTTTAAACCCTTCCATATATTTACAGCATGGCGCATATATATATATATATATATATATATATATA